>JAGSPU010000134.1:0-40420 GCA_019321725.1 Paulownia fortunei | reverse complement strand
TAATGAATTTGTTTGGATCGGTTAGAAATTGAAATAGAAATGATATTGGAGAAATACTCAAACTGCCCAAAGTAGCAAAATCTGTTTTGGTGTGCTGTGAAGGAGACTGAATTAGGGGAGCTAATCCATGAGTTTTGGCAAATAATATGACTTGGTTGTCTCTTTTTATATGTTATATAAGTGTGCTGAAAATTTGGGAGTGATTGAATATACTTAAGGGTGCTAAAATCATTAATGTCATGAAGTGCGCAAAACCATCATATGGTAGGAAAAATCTATTTCTATATGCTGTGAAAAGGAGCTGAACTTGGGAAGCTATATCCGTGCGTTTTAGCCATTATATGACATGGTTACATTATTTTTTATGTTATCTAGGTGTGATAAAAAATTGGAAGTGAATGAATATGTCTAAAGGTGTCAAAATCATCATGCAAATTAATGTGGCAGCAAAAAAATGTGAAGTTGTTAATCTATCCCATTTGGTTCATTACAATGTTCAGCATAGATGTGGTGCATTTGATCCCTAACATTTAGGGAGATGTTATAAGAGTTATAATACATCAATTAAGTGAGGTTAGTATACATTTAAGATGTGGAACAAAGGTTCATAAAAGGTTGTATTTGGTTATAGTTTATAAGTGGTAAAGTTGTTTAGTTAAATTAATATTCAAGAACTTTATACTACATTAGGTATAATGAACTTTGTTAATTGAGGATGGTGATTGATATCTTGTATTTTTACAAATTGTTTCACATCTAGGGTTGGAGAGTAATACTTAAGAACTTAGAAGTAACACACAACCGATCAAAAGTAAGTGAAAATTCATTTGCAACTACAATGCATGGGCATAGTATTTCTTGTCTTATTTATATTAAATGTGATTCTTGTGTCTTAATGAGTGTTATAAATATCTTATAGTGCATACGTTACTTGGATGATGGGACATAGAATCCGTTGTGTCATTGAACATGTTATTCATCAATATTTACACATGCATGTATATCACGTGCTCATAGTTGAGGTTTTGAATGCATTATATTATTTTTGAAAGAAAATATTTTGGTTAGCCATTACTAGTGTATCAAGGCCTGTGTGGCTTATTTATATGATATTTTTAGGCACCGCGAGTATTAATTCTCGGAGGATCATAGGGGTAGATAGGGGGCGTGCCTCTGGTGGTCACGAGAGGGTGGACCACTTTTTAATGCCCTTATTGCCATCACTGGTGGGAAGACTTTTGGAGGATTATAGGGGAAGACAGGGTATGGATCTCTGGTGATCCCAGGAGATGGCCCTCGGACTTTGTCAATCTGTTTATAGCCATATGATTATTGATATTGTTAAGAGCTCTATCCAGTATAAAGTAGATGGGCAAGGGCCTAATGATGGAAAATAACTTTGAAAGAACTATTTTTTGATGCATGAGTTTGCATTTTTGTCATGATCTCATTGAAATGCATTGCATATGTGTTAGATTATCCCTTTATCAAGTATGATTTTCATTTATTGAGCATTACCTTACGTAGTTCACGCATTGTAGGTAAGCATGGTGAATACTAGAGACTCTAAGGCTTATTAGGCTAGTTGTTGGAGCTCCTAGAGGCTTCTGAGAATCACTGTACATAGATGACGACTGTTGGATTGTGTTTTGGGCATATTCTAATTTTTACATTCATTATTATTATATAAATTACTGACTATTATATAAAGGGTTATAAGATGCAAAATGTCCTTACTTCTTTAAAAAGTAAAGGTTATTATTTTTATTTTTGAATTTATCGTATTATAACTTTTGTGATGTCGTGTCTTATATAACTCTTGAAATTTGATAGTAAATCAGTTTGAGAATAGTGTGACTGTGATGGGTGTTGTATTTTTATATAAACGGTGATTTTTCTATATACAGGGTTATATGTGGGAAAACACTTTACTGTTTCTCAAAGTGCTACATTTGACAAAAGTAAATATATATATGTATATATATATACACATGCACACACATGTGCTACCTTGTGAAAATTATTGTTATACCAATATCTATATTAAGTGTTAGGGTGTTTTACATATTTCATTATACAAAAATAAATATTTACATACACTTGTGGAAATATATATTAATATTATATTTTTAGAATTTAAAATAGATAAATTTTCAAAAAAGTAGAATAGATATTAATCATTAAGACAAAGTAATGTACATTGTGTTTACAAATAAACATTTATTATTTAGCTTAACACTATAAATTTAATGGAAAACCTATATCAGAAAATCTACAAATTGTTTATATAATATGTTGTACACTTATCTAGAAATATGAATTATACCATATTTTATACACTTATCTATAAATATGTATTATATTATTTACTATGATGTATATCAATAAAAATAAATTATCTTATATTAACTTAAATATTTATTATAACCATAATTAATGTCATGAATAATATTATATACTTCATACAAAAATAATATACTTAGACTATAGAATATATATTAAAATGGAATAGATATATTTTTGTATTCAATATTGATATTTCATTATACTAAAATTAATATATGGAAACACTTGTGGACATATATATTAATATTATGTTTTTACAATATAAGAAAGATAAATATTTTTAAAAAAAGAATAGATATTAATCATTACTATGAGGTAGTACATATTTTTGTTTCCAAATAAATACCTAATTAAATATTTATTATTAGCTTAACAATATCAAAGCATAACTTATATTTGAAAATCTACAAATAATTTATATCAAATATGTTATAAACACTTATCTATAATATATATATATATATATTATATTTTATACAAAAATAGTATACCTAGAATATAAAATAGATATGAATATTTTAGTATTTTATATTGATATTTCATTATACAAAAATAAATATTTAGATACACTTGTGGACATATATATTAATATTATATTTTAAAATATAAATAGAAAATTTTTTCAGAAAAATAGAGTAGATATTATTCATAAGTACAAAGTAGTAGGTTTACAAATAAACATTTGTTACTTAGGTATAAATATGTATTATATTATATATATAGATTATATTCACTTATATAGAAATATGTATTATACTATATTTCATACACTTATCTATAAATATGTATTATATTATATTATAATTATATATGAAAGTAAACAACATTAATGTAATATATATTTATTTAAAAATTATTTTTAATAGTTTTACGATGTCATATATTTTTATAACATTTTGAAAATATATTTTGCATCTGAATAGTATATATTGGTATTTTATATTGAAATTCAACTCATAACTAAATTGACCTAATTAAATATTTATTGTAATTATAATTAGTATCATGTACTTAAGATACTTTACACAATAAATATATATATTGCATTTAAGTAATAGGATCTGTTTTGCTATCATTATATAAGAAATAATTGTGAACACATTTTTTGACATATAAATTAATATCTTATATTTTATATCCTTAAATATAAAGTATTATTTATATTGTATATATATGTCATGTATATAAATATTAAATATTTTTATACAAGAGTAATATATTTATAGTTAGTTTAATATTCAAAATTCTAGATAATTTTGTAGATTTCGAACTTATAATATAATTAAAATAAAAAAATATACACATATTCATAGTAAATAACAGATATCTTTAGATAAAATTTGTAAGATATATTTTGCACTTAAATAATATATTTAGTATTTTATATTAATATTTAAATAATAGATAAGTTGTTAACTTGAGTATTTACAATTAATTTCATTAAGAATATAATGAGGTTCTTGAAAAGGAAGTATGGTACTTGATTGATGGTCTGGTAGACAAGAGATGTGGGAGGGACCGACTGACCCAACAATGGTGACAAATACTTGAGGTTGAGAAACTGGTATAGGAAAGCCACAGTGAATAAAATAGAATATGACTAATACCTGAGGTTGAAAAATAAAGTATGAAAATCCCGTATTATTTCTCTTATTGACCAATCATTATGAACAGCTTTCAAAAACCATGGTTTTATCGCTATTAGTTAGGTATCACACTTCAAGGGCACTAAAAAATGATTTATGAATGAAAGTTATTAAAATGAATAATGCATTTAATAATTTATAAGATGTGCATGTATGCTATTGTTATTGCATCAGTTTCACCTTACTGAGCCTTTAGCTCATTAAATTCATATGATGCAAGTGGAAATATAAAGGTTTAGAGGTTGACTTAGTCTCTAAAGCGGCCGGATAGAGATTTGTTCATATGCCATGTTTCGAACTGTTTTGTAGCCTATTATGAAAACTCTCTTTTGTTTTTAAATAAACCGTTCTGTTATAGTTTTGTAAACAAATGTACTCAATTTTGATTTATGTACATGGTATGTTTAAAATGAAATGAAATAACAAATGAATTCAAGTTCTTTCTCTTATAGCCAAAAATGGGAACTTTTATTAAAACCATAATTCTAGTACAGTTGAAAAGTTAACATTTGTTGACTTAAATGTATTAGCGTTAAGGGGTGTTACAGTTTGTGGTATCAAAGCAAAGGTTTAGTCATTCCTGTAGACAGTAGAAGGCATAAGAACACATCCTGGTTGGAAAACTTGGTCAACTGTTTGTTTATTTGCCTTTATGTTTATTTGATTATATTTCATTTTATATTATTATCATGTTTATATATTTATTGTTGGCTAATGAATGGAATGAGATTGGGCAATGCATATCAGGTTATGGGACCAAAAAGGAAGACAACGAATGATCATGAGGGTAAGCATATAGTGTGGTGAACAATTTGACTAATCTCATTTAACAACAGACTAGAATATATGGTGAACAGATACACAATTACTAGATATGCAACAAAGAAGCCAACACAAAGAATTAGTGAATTTCTCCACCACAAGCTCGACATGATACTTCACAAGCTGTGTATGAGAAATTTAGAAAGATGGAACCTATTGATTTTAATGGTGGGTCTGATCCCATTGTTGCAGAGGAATAGGTGAAATCTTTGGACACTATCTTTGACTACATGCGAATTGATGATGTTGAAAAGTACCCTGTGCAATTTTGTTGTTGAAGAAAGATGCTAGAACCTGATGGGAAGGAGCTAAACTTGCAGTGAATATGGAAGAATTTACTTAGGAGAGGTTTAAAATAATCTTTTATGACAAGTATTTCACCAGGGATGCTAGGTCCTCAAAGTAAAAGAATTCCTGGAGTTAAAACAATGAGGGATGTCTGTATGTGATTATGTGTGAAAATTTGAAGAGGGTTGCAAGTATGTGTTATACATCGCCAGAGACAATAATGAGAAGATGGATCATTTCCTAAAGGGCCTTAATCTAGAAATTAGAAGAGATGTGAGAATGTCTTTAGCAATAGAGTTTAGTTAACTAGTGGACAAACTTTGATGGTTGACTTAGATGAGAAAGAGATTGAGAAATTCCATCAACAAAAGAAGCAAGTATTCACTCCAAGAAATCTGAACCAGTGGAAGAAAGGAGAGCAAAAATCAAACCAAGAGAATGAAAAACATCCCAGAGTTGGGCAGACTTCTACTACAGTTGAAAGGCCTAAATGTGCTAAGTGTGGGAAGAATCATTTTGAAAATGCTTTAATGGTACTAACCACTGCTTTAAGTGTAAAAAGCCTAGACATATAGCAAAAGATTACCCAAGAGTGCAGAGGAGAGTTCAGGGGAGAGTATATGTAATGACACAAGAATAAGCTGACGCAGATATTTCCATAGTCACAGGTACTATTTTAATTTCTGGGATACCTGTAATTGCATTGATAGATTTTGGATCTACGCATTCATTTGCATCACGTGCATTGGTGAGAAAATTGGGCATTACACTAGATTTATTAAAAGTAAGGTACAATGTGACTGTTCCATCCAGGGAAGAAATGGATTTCAACCAAATGTTAAGGGCTTGTTCTATTCAGATTACTAATATGACTCTCAATGCAGATCTCGTTGTTTTACCGATGTTAAATTTTGAGGTTATTTTGGGTATAGATTGACTCACCAAATATCATGCAACAATTGATTGTAATAAGAATATTGTGATTTTTCAGCCACTCGAAGAAGACCAGTTTATGTTTAGTGGTACCTCATTGTCATGGTCCTTACCAATTATAACTACTTTGAAAGCTTAAAAGATGTTGAATAAAGGTTGTGTTAGATATTTGGAAAGTGTTCTAGACACTTCAGTCGAAGCACAATTGAAGTCAAAAAAATATAGATGTGGTTAGAGAATTTCTTGAGGTATTTTCAGATGATTTATGGGACTGCCACCAGATCGAGAGATTAAATTTATGATTGATGTTATGCCAGAAACTACTCCTATTTCTAAAGCACCATATCGAATGGTGCCAAAAGAATTGAAAGATTTAAAAGTTCAATTATAAGAATTGCTTGATTAGGGTTTTATTCGCCCTAGTTATTCTCCTTCGGGAGCACCTGTGTTGCTCGTAAAAAAAAAGGATGGTACATTGTGGTGTGCATTGATTATAGAGAGTTGAATGAAGTAACAAGCAAGAATAAGTATCCACTTTCAAGAATAGATGATTTGTTTGATCAATTACAGGGAGTATCAGTATTTTCTAAGATTGATTTATGCTCTAGGTATCATTAATTGAAGATCAAGGAAGAAGACATATAAAGACTGCATTCCAAACAAGGTATAGACATTATAAATTTCTAGTGATGCTCTTCGGTTAACTAATGCCCCTGCAACTTTTATGGATCTAATGAATAGGGTGTTCAAGCAACATCTCAATAAATTTATGATTATGTTTATTGATGATATCCTAATTTATTCACGTGATAAAGAAGAGTACAAGGAACATTTGAAGATTGTGCTGCAAGTTCTTAAGAAAAAGTAGTTGTATGCTAAATTCAAGAAGTGCAAATTTTGGCTTGAGCAAGTGGTATTCCTAGGTCATGTAGTATCTAAAAATGGTATTTCTGTTGATCTAGGCAAGGTAGAAGTTGTCATTAAGTGGCCAACACCAACAAATGTATTAGAAGTAAGGAGTTTCTTGGGATTAGTAAGGTACTATCGATGATTTGTTCAGGGGTTTTCAAATATAGCAACTCCATTGACAATGTTAATAAGAAAGAATGTGATGTTCTTATGGACCGATGCTTGTGAAAGAAGTTTTCAAGAACTGAAATATAAATTAACTACAACTCCTATTCTTACCATTCCAATAGGAATTGGTGGATTCGTGGTGTATAGCGATACTTTAAAAAATGGTTTGGGTGTTGTTTTGATGCAAAATGGGAAGGTTATTGCCTATGCTTCAAGGTAATTGAAGGAGTATGAAAAAAATTATCCAACCCATGATTAAGAACTTGCTGCTGTGGTTTTTGCTTTGAAAATTTGGAGATATTATTTGTATGGTAAAAAGTGTGAGATATACAGATCATAAGAGTTTGAAGTACTTCTTTACCTAAAAGGAGCCGAATATGAGACAAAGAAGATGGTTAGAAAATGATTGTATGATCAACTATTATCCTGATAAAGCGAATGTGGTTCTAGATGCATTGAGCAGAAAATCCACATCTTCTCTTTTTGTTATACAAAAGTCAATATTACTAGATTTGCAGAGATTTGAGATTGAAATTATATCTAAAGGGAAAAAGTGTTTATTGTCAGCCTTAGTGTTGAGACCTGTACTTCAAGATAGAAGTAAAGAAGGTCAAAAGGTGGATATACATTTGTGTAGACTAAAAAGAAAGATTGATATTGAAAAGTGGTCAGACTTCTTTGTTAAAGATGATAGAATTATTCGATATAAAGGGAGATTGTGTGTGCCGTTTGACAAGACCATGAAAGGAGATATTTTAGAAGAAGCTCATAGTACTCCCTACTCGGTACATCCAATTAGCACAAAAATGTATAAGGACTTACAACAACATTATTGGTGGCCTAAAATGAAGAAAGATATAGCAAAATTTGAGGCTGAATGTCTAACTTGTCAACAAGTTAAGATTGAGCATCAAAGACCATCAGGGTTGTTGAAGCTTTTGTTGATTCCAGAGTGGAAATGAGAGCATATTACAATAGACTTTGTGCTTGGATTACCTAAAACTAAAAAGGGGTAGAATTCCATATGGGTTATTGTTGATAGATTAACTAAATCAACCTATTTTCTTCCAGCAAAATTCAAATACAATATGGACTAGAATGCTCAACAATATATTAAGGAGATAGTCAGGTTACATGGGGTGTCAGTTTCAATAGTGTCTAAGAGAGATCCTAAGTTTACATCTACATTTTGGAAGAGCTTACATAGTGCCATGGGAATGAAACTTGCATTTAGTACAATATTTCATCCACAAAGTGATGGGCAATCAAAGAGGGTTATTCAAATATTAGAGGATATGTTAAGAGCTTGTGTGCTAGATTTTCAAGGGAGTTGGGAAGCAAAGCTTCCATTAGTGGAGTTTACTTATAATAATAGTTATCAATCAACAATTGGAATAGCGCCTTATGAAGCATTATATGGAAGGAAATGTAGATCTCCAGTTCATTGGGATGAAGTTGGAGAACGAAACCGACTTGATCCAAAAATAGTTCAACATACCGCTAAGGTAATGGAGAAGATACGAGAGAGAATGAAGATCGCGCAAAGTAGATAGAAAAGCTATGCAGATAAATGGAAAAAAGATCTAGAGTTTGTCGTTGGGGATCATATGTTTTTAAAAGTAGCTCCCATGAAAGGTATTATGAGATTTGAAAAGAAATGAAAACTCAACCCAAGGTATGTTGGCCTATTCGAGATTCTCAAAAGAGTTGGTGATAAAGCTTATAGAGTGGCCTTACCTCCGTCATTGTCTAGTGTTCACAATGTTTTCTATGTGTCTATGTTGAGGAAGTACATTTTAAACCTCTCTCATATGTTGAGTTATGAACCGTTAGAATTGACTCCTAATTTAGCTTATGAAGAGAAACGTGCAAATTATGAATCAGAAGAAAGAAGAGTTGAGAACGAAAAAGATTCAACTTGTAAAAGTATTATGGAGGAATCATTTTATAGAAGAGGCCACGTGGGAAAGGGAATAAGAAATGCAGAGTAAGTATCCGAAATTATTTGATACGTCAAATTTCGAGGATGAAATTTTTATAAGGAAAGCTCCTAAAAAATGACCAATCTTTCTTCTCCAAGTTTTTCCCAAATTTCTACACTCTCATACTCACAAAAATTGAATTCAATCCCTAGAAATCCATAGAATACAAACTAGAACAAGTTTCTACACTTTTAAGCTTGAAAATCGTTGATTTTGAAGCCTAATTCCAACTTAATCAAGGTATATTCTTTTTCAAAGTTTCTTATAATGAATTTATAGTATCTTGGATGGTTACATATTTTAGTATATTTTTTGTATGAATGGAAACTCAAGTGGGATAGACTTGAAGCCAAAACCAAGCTAGTTAAGCTAGTTTTTAGTAAAATTGATAGTCTTGTGAAATATGCTTAATTTACTTATTTCTATTAATCTTGGAATGTTTATATTATGTTTGGAAGTTACTATGAATGATTGAGAACTATAGCAATTAGTTTGCTTAATTGATAGTTAGAATTAATTTAAGTTAGAATTGAGTTTGCTCATGTTAATTTAGATTATGTGCATATTTTAGGGGTTGCCCTAATATTTATGTTTGGATTATTAGATATTTAATGGCTACCCTAATGTTTAATGTTTTGAATTAGTAGTAAAATATGAAGTATTCAATATTTTTGAAGTCATGTAATTGATATGGAATTGTTTACAAAAGATTGAAAAGTGTATGTGATTTTAATTAGAATAGATTATGTGATTTATTAAAGAATATTGAAAGGTACACGATTTGATTATGATAGGCCTTTAACACATCCTATCTTCCAAAGAGATTGACCTTTTCACTTTGCAAAAAGTAGACTTGAGGTAAGTTGAAACTTTCATTTGTTATATCACAAGAATCATATAATGTTGTTCATATTTTAATGTGATTGTCATTATTTGACAAATAATGTAATGTTTGATGCATTTATGGTTCATAAAGCATGATATTATTAAGAATATAATGAGGTTCTTGAAAAGGAAGTATGGTACTTGATTGATGGTTGGGTAGACAAGGGACGCGGGAGAGACCGACGGACCCAACAAATGGTGGCAAATACTTGAGGTTGAAAACCGGTATAGGAAAGCCACAGTGAATGAAACAGAGTACGGCTAATACCTGAGGTTAAAAAACCAAATATGGAAACCCTATATTATTTTCTTTTATTGGCCAATCATTATGAACAGGTTTCGAAAATCATGGTCTATCGCTATTAGTTAGGTACCACACTTCAAGGGCCTAAAGAATGATTTATGAATGAAAGTTAAAAATTGAATAATGTATTTAATATTTATGAGATATGCATATATGCTATTGTTATTGCATCAATTTCACCTTACTGAGACTTTAGCTCATTAAATTCATGTGATGCAGGTGGAAATGTACAGGTTTAGAAGTTGATTGAGTCTCCATAGCGGTCGGATAGAGATTTTTTCATATGCCATGCTTCGAGCTGTTTTGTAGTCTATTATGGAAACTTTATTTTGTTTTTAAATAAGCCGCTTTGTGATGGTTTTGTAAACAAATGTACTCAATTTTAATTTATGTATATGGTGTGTTTAAAATAAAATGAAACAACAAATGAATTCAAGTTCTTTCTCTTATAGCCAAATAGGGAAACTTTTATTAATACCATAACTCTAATATAGTTGAAAAGTTAACATTTTTTGACTTAAATGTATTAGTTTGTTTAGGTTCTGCAGTTAAGTTAGGGGGTATTACAATAAGTATAAATTTGCCATTTTAATATTATACTTTCAAAATTTATATTGATAGCATTATACTTAAACAATATAAAATATAACCCTTAATATAAAATATTGTTTATATTGTATTCATATGTGAAGTATATAGTATTATATTATAAAAGTTATAAATATAAAAGTGTATATTTTGCATTTAAGTAATAAAATCTATTTTGATATCATTATATAAAAAATAATTAAGAACACAATTTTTGACATAGTAATTAATATATTATATTTTATACCCTTAAATATAAAATATCATTTATGTTTTGTGTGTATATATATATCAAGTATATAAACATTATATATTTTTATAAAAAATTAATATATTTATAATTAGCTTAATATTCGAAATTTTAGATAATTTTAGAGATTTTGAACTTATAATAATTAAAATAAAAATATATACATATTCATAGTAAGTAATAAATATCTTTAAATAAATTTGGTAAGATACATTTTGCATTTAAACAATATATTTAGTAATTTATATTGATATTTAAGTAATAAATAAATTGTTAACTTGAATATTTATAATTAATATCATGTATATATTTATACTTTATACAAAAAATCATACTTAGAATATAAAATTGATACATATTTATAATATGGAATAGATATTAATCTTCAATAATTGTAAAAGTAGATAGTATAAGTGTAAATTTTGCATTTTAATATTATAAATTCATATTGATAGCATTATACTTATAATAATACAAAATATAACCCCTAATATAAAGAACCGTTTATATTTTATTCATATGTGAAGTATATGATATTATATTATAAAATTTATAAATATAAAAGTGTGTATTTCGCATTTAAGTAATAAAATCTGTTTTGATACCATATTATAAAAAATAATTATGAACACATTTTTTGACATATTAATTAATATATTATTTATTATACCCTTAAATATAAAGCATCATTTATATTGTGTGTGTGTATATATATATATATCAATATATAAATATTATATATTTTATACAAAAATAATATATTTATAATTAGTTTAATATTCGAAGTTGTAGATAATTTTATAGATTTTGAACTTATAATATAATTAAAATAAAAAATGTATACATATTCATAGTAAGTAATAGATATCTTTAGATAAACTTTGTAAGATACATTTTGCATTTAAATAATATAATTAGTATTTTATATTGATATTTAAATAATAAATAAATTGTTAACTTGAGTATTTACAATTAATTTCATTGTAAATAATATACTTTATACAAACATCATACACAGAATATAAAATTGATACATATTTATAATATGGAATAGTTATTAATCTTCAATAATTACAAACGTAGATAGTATAAGTGTAAATTTGCCATTTTAATATTATACTTTCAAAATTTATATTGATAGCATTATACTTACAACAATATAATATAACCCTTAATATAAAGTACCGTTTATATTGTATTCATATGTGAAGTATATAGT
Organism: Paulownia fortunei; assembly: GCA_019321725.1. Classification (NCBI taxonomy): domain Eukaryota; kingdom Viridiplantae; phylum Streptophyta; class Magnoliopsida; order Lamiales; family Paulowniaceae; genus Paulownia; species Paulownia fortunei. The sequence continues at coordinate 28,080 of JAGSPU010000134.1, read as the reverse complement.
AATATATTTATAAAAGTTATAAATATAAAAGTGTATATTTCCAATTTAAGTAATAAAATTTATTTTGATATCATTATATAAAAAATAATTATGAGCACAATTTTTGACATAGTAATTAATATATTATATTTTATACCCTTAAATATAAAGTATCATTTATGTATTGTATATATATATATCAAGTATACAAATATTATATTTTTATACAAAAGTAATATATTTTTAATTAGCTTAATATTCGAAATTCTAGATAATTTTAGAGATCTTGAACTTATAATATAATTAAAATAAAAATATGTACATATTCATAGTAAGTAACAAATATCTTTAAATAAATTTTGTAAGATACATTTTGCATTTAAACAATATATTTAGTAAAAGTTATAAGTTTATAATTTAAAATAGTGTAAAATAGTTTGGGCTGGCTTAATTTGCTTTATCAATAGAATGGGGATCTCTCATAATCCTTTTCAATTTCAAGTAAACTCTTTTGTTTTGACACTGAAATTCTATATGTAAATGGAGGACTACGAAAAACTTCCTTCTTGTGGCCATCTTATCTTACTTAAAGGGATCCTCTTGCCCATTCTTTCTTATGGTTAGCCATCGGTAATATACTTTAAACAAAAATCAAACTTAGAATATATAATTGATACATATTTATAATATGGAATAGATATTAATCTACAATAATTAAAAAATTAGATTGTATAAGTGTAAATTTTGCATTATAATATTATATTATAAACATTATAAAAGTGTAATTTAAATTTGGTATTCGTAAGAAAGTATAATGCTTTATAAAAAATAAATTTTTAAAATTTATAATGATGTCTACAAATAGTTTATATCAAATATGTAATTCACATTCAAATAATAAAATTTAGTATTTTGCATTGAATAAATTAAATAGTTTTGTATGATGTATATCAAATATAAAAATAAACTTAATAATTTACTTTGATGTATATCAATAAAAATAAATTATCTTATATTAACTTAAATAGTATACTTAGAATATAGAATATATAGAATATGGAATAGATTTATTTTTGTATTCAATATTGATATTTCATTATACTAAAATAAATATATAGAAACACTTGGGATATATATTAATATTTTACAATATCGAAAAGACAATTTTTTTTAAAAATAGAATAGATATTAATCAATAGTATAAAGTAGTACACATTTTTTTATCAATAAATACCTAAATAAATATTTATTACTTAGCTTAAAATTATGAAAGCATGACATATATCTGAAAATCAACAAATAGTTTATATAAAATATGTTATACACTTTTTTATAATATATATATATATATATTATATTTTAGACACTTATCTAGAACAATGTATTATATTTGATTTTACACACACTATTAATATGTATTATATTACACTATATATATATATATATATGAAAGCATACAATATTTAATATAATATATATGAAATTAAAATATCTTTTAATAGTTCAATATGATGTATATAAAATAAATAAATAAATTGTCTTATATTGTTTCACAAAATTATAACTAATATCAAGAAAAATACTATTAGTTATGTATAAAAATAATGTATTTAGAATATAACTAGATATTAATATTGAGTCTCTATTAATTAAAGTGGATAGTGCAAATGTATATTGTGTTTGCAAATAAATATCTAAATAAAATAAATTTTAATATCGAAGTTCTCGATAATTTGGCATTTATAATATATCTAGAATATAAAATATTACATATTAATGATATGGAATAGATATATTTAGATAACTTTTAGAAGATATATTTTGCATCTAAGTAATATATATTCAGTATTCTATATTGAAATTCAAAAATTGTCCTAATTAAATATAAATTATAATTATAATTAATATCAAGTACACACTATACATAGAATTTAAATATTCTACCATATATTTGGAATATAATACGATATGTGATATTATATGTGTATATTTCGCATTTAAGTAATATATTTTAATAATTTATATTGATATCATTATTATGAAAAATAATAATGAACACATTTTTAGACATTTAAATTAATATATTTTATTTTATACCCTTATATATAAAGTATCACTTATTTTATATTTATACATTATCTATTTTATACAAAAGTAATAGTTTAGTATGATGTATATCAAATATAAAACAAAATTATCTCATATTAACTTAAATATTTATTATAACCATAAATAATATGTTGAATAAGATTATATAATTGTATAGTTGGAATATAAAATAGATATGAATATGGAATAGATATATTTTGGGTTTAAATCATATATTTTAGTATTTTGTATTGATATTACATTATACAAAATAAATATATAGATACACTTGTGGACATAAATATTACTACTTTATTTTTAGAATATATTAGATAAATATCAAAAAATAGAATAGATATTAATCATTAGTATAAAGTAGTATATATTGTGTTTATAAATAAACATTTATTACTTAGCTCAACACTATAAATTCAAAGGATAACTTATATCAGAAAACCTATACATATATATATAATATGTTGTACACTTATCTATATATATATATAGATTATATACACTTATCTAGAAATATGTATTATACTATATTTAATACACTTATCAATTAACATCTATTAAATTATATTATATTTTCTATATGGAAGTAAACAATATTTAATGCAATATATTTTAATTTAAAAATATTTTTTAATAGTTTAGTGCGATGTATACCAAATATATAAATAAATTATCTTATATATTAACTTAAATGTTTAATTTAATTATAACAAATAGCATAATACATATACATATTAATGATAAGCAATAGATATATTTACATAACATTTTGAAGATATATTTTGCATCAAAATAATATATATTGGTTTTCTATACTGAAATTCAAATGATAACTAAATTGTTAGTATCATGTACTTAAGATACTCTATACAATAAGTGTATACGTTGCATTTAAGTAATAGAATCTATTTTGATATAATTATATAAAAAATAATTATAAACACACGGTTTGAATATAAATTAATATATTATATTTATACCATTAAATATAACGTATCATTTATATTATATATATGTCAAATATATAAATATTATATATTTTTATACAAAATAATATATTTTTAATTAGTTTAATATTCGAAGTTCTAGATAATTTTAATAGATTTCATGCTTATAATATAACTAAAATAAAAACATATATACATATTCATAGTAAGTAATTGATATCTTTAAATAATATATTTTAGTATTTTATATTGATATTTAAATAATAAATAAATTGTTAACTTGAATATTTTATAATAATCTTGTAAATAATATACTTTATACAAAAATCATATATACAAAATAAATAAATACGTATTCATAATATGGAATAGATATTAATCTTCAATAATTTTAAAAGTTGATAGTGTAATTGTAAATTTTTCATTTCAATATTATACTTTCATAATTTATAATAATAGCATTACACTTATAATAATAGAAAAATATAACCCCTAATATAAAGTATCATTTGTATTCTATTCGTATGTGAAGTATATAATATTATATTGAAAAAGTTATAAATTTATAATTTAAAATAGATATTGCGTAAGAAAGTATATTACTTTACAATAAATAAGTTTATAAATTTTATAATGATGGCTAAAATATTTTTATATCAATATGTATCCACTTTCAAATAATATAATTTAGTATTTTACATTGAATAAATTAAATAGTTTTGTAGGATGTATATCAAATATAAATAAAAACTTAATAGTTTACTATGATGTATATCAATAAAAATAAAATATCTTATATTAACTTAAATAATTATTATACCATAATTAATAGCACGATTAATATTATATACTTTATACAAAAATTATATACTTAGAATATAGAATATATATGAATATGAAATAGATATATTTTAGTATTAAATATTGATATTTCTTTATACTAAAATAAATATGTGGAAACACTTGTGAGCATATGTATTAATATTATATTTTTACAATATAAAAATATTATTTATTATAAAAAATAGGATAGTTATTAATCATTAGTATAAAGTAGTACACATTTGTTTACAAATAAATACCTAAATAAATATTTGTTACTTAGCTTAACATTATCAAAGCATAAATTATATCTGAAAATCTACAAATAGTTTATATAAAATATGTCATAAACTTATCTTTAATATATATATATATATGATATTTTATACACTTATAAAAAAAATGGATTATATTTGATTTTACACACATCTATTAATATGTCTTGTATTAACTTAAATGTTTAATATAATTATAACAAATATCACAAAATATATACATATTCATGATATGCAATAGATATATTTTATATAACATTTTGAATATATATTTTGCATCTAAATAATATATATTGGTATTCTAAAATGAACTTCAAAGGATACTAAATTGTCCTAATTAAATATTTATTGTAACTATAATTGTATCGTGCACTTAAGATACTTTATACATTAAGTGTATATTTTGCATTTAAGTTATAGAATCTATTTTGATATCATTATATAAAAAGTAATTATAAACACATGTTTTGACATATAAATTATATATTATATTTTATACCATTAAATATAAACTATTATTTATATTATTTATATATGTAAAGTGTATAAATATTATATATTTTTATACAAAGTAATATATTTGTAATTAGTTTAAAATTCGAAGTGCTAGATAATCTAATAGATTTCATGCTTATAATATAATTAAAATAAAAAATATATACATATTCATAGTAAGTAATTGATAAATTTTGTAAGATATATTTTGCATTTAAATAATATATTTTAGTAGTTTATATTGATATTTAAATAATAAATAAATTGTTAACTTGAATATTTATAATTAATATCATATAAATAATATACTTTATACAAAAATCATATATAGATTATAAAATAGATAAATATTTATAATATGGAATAGATATAATCTTCAATAATTTTAAGAGTATATAGTGTGAGTGTAAATTTTGAATTTCAATGTTATACTTTCATAATTTATATTGATAGCAATACACTTATAGTAGTAGGAAATATAACCTTTATTATAAGGTACTGTTTATATTGTATTCATATGTGAAGTATATAATATTATATTACAAAAGTTATAAATTTAAAATTTAAAATTTAAATAGATAGTGCGTAAGAAAGTATATTACTTTATAATAAATAAATTTATGAAATTTATAATGATGTCTACAAATTGTTTATATCAAATATGTAATTCACTTTCAAATAATATAATTTAGTATTTTACATTGAATTAATTAAATAGTTTTATATGATGTTTATCAAATATAAAATAAACTTAATAGTTTACTATGATGTATATCAATAAAAATAAATTATCTTGTATTAACTTTAATATTTTTTGTAACCATAATTTTTATCACAAATAATATTATATATTTTATACAAAAATAGTATACTTAGAATATAGAATATTATATATATATGAATATGTGTAATAGTCAAGCCTCACACTACTCCTTGGCTAATATGATTCATGCATTGCATGTTAATTTTATATACTACTTGCATTTCTATTGACATTGCATAATTTATTTCATTTTATATGACATTTTTGAATATTAAACTCTATTCTGAAGCTCTTGTACGATATTAATTATTGAATTTCTAATCTAAGTAGTTAATTTTATATTGAAATAAGAATAAAACGAGGTGATCAATATTGGATATAGATGGGATATATAGGTTATAATTTTGGAAGTGTTAAAAGTGTTACTAGTAAGTTTATACAGTTTGATTCGATTTCATAAGGGTATTTCAAAAGTACATATCGGTAAATTGCATATTTGGGATATTGGACATAAGATAATATGATTGAAATGTGATATTACAATACTCATTTATGTACAAATTATATAATTTTAATATGAACAATTATTCAAGAATCGAGTGACAATCTGGTAAGAAATCAAATGAAGGGCTAGAAAATTAGCTTATAAATTATCTATAGGATCTTGTGGTAATTAAAATAGGATGAAATAAAAATTAGTGTATAGTAAAATACATCTGATCTAGGCTTGAAATATGGGTAAAAGGTCAGATTTATACCACAACTTACCACATCATGCTTGCTACCAAGCTTAAGCAAGCACCTCAAGTGCCACCTCAATCTTTTCTTCATCCTTAAGCTACGACCAGACCCTCATTTCAGCCATTTTCATCTTCCGAACACACACCTTAAGGTCTCAAAGTGCTCCGTATCGATTTCAAGTTGCAATAAAAGTAAGAAAAGTAAAGGAGAAGTAATTACCATCAATTTAAACTCAAAATCTGTATAGGTAACACTTACCTATGATTTTGCCTTTGGTTTTCAGATTATTCTGAATGGGTTTATTGTGTATTAAGCTTTCAACATCTCTTATAAAAGTATTAGAAAGATTTTAGTTAGACTTTGGTGCCCAAAGAAAGGGTTTTTAATGACAAACACTTAATAGGAAATACTTGTGGCATAAAACTGTCACCTTGCTGTTTTCTTATGTTTTAGGCTTCAAAAGTGTATGACATGTTGAATAAAACCTATAAATATCATCATATACATGTTCATATATGAGTTAAGAGTATTGGAATAAATTTTTATTAGTTAGAAATTGAAATAGTGCATGATATTGAAGAGATGCTCAAAACTATCACATCGAATTTTAGATTCTTTTCTATGTGAAGGGGACTGGTTTTACAGCATGAAATCCATTAATTTTGGCAAGGATATGACCTGGTTGTCTTTTTTTATATGTTATCAAGTTTGGAGAAAATTTAGGAATAATTGAATATACTTAAGGGTGCCAAAACTATTATATCATGAAGTGCGTAAAACTGTCACGGTAGGAAAAATTTGTTTCAGTATGCTGTGAAGGGAGTTGAACTTAGGAAGCTATATCCATGCATTTTAGTCATTTTATGACATGGTTACATTGTTTTTTATGTTAGGTAAGTGTGATGAAAATTGGGGAGTGAATTAATATGTCTAAGGTGTCAAAATCATCATACAAATTAATGTGACAACAAGAAAATGTAAAGTTGTGAATCTGTCCCATTTGGTTCGTTAACATGTTCCAGCATAGATATGGTGCATTTGATCCCTAACAATTAGGGAATATTTGTAATAGTTATAATACATCAATTAAGTGAGGTTAGTATACATTTAAGATGTGGAACAAAGGTACGTAGAAGGTTGTATTCAGTTATAGTTTTTAAGTGGTAAGGTTGATTAGTTAAATTAAGATTCAAGATCTTTATACTACATTATTTATAATGAACTTGTTAATTAAGGATGGTGATTGATATCTTGTATTTTTACAGATTGTTTCACATCTAGGGTTGGAGAGTAATACTTAAGAAACCTAGAAGTAACACATAACCGATTAAAGGTAAGTAAAGATTCATTTGCAACTACAATGCATAAACATAGTAAATATGTGATTTATATGTAATACCATAGATCATATGTGCATAACAGAGGGCATGCATTACTGTCATTCATGTCCATTGACCATACATACATGGGCATTGGCATGTGCATGCATCATATACAAGCATTGTGATAAATCTTGCATTGCACGATATGATTCTAAGAAAGAAAAATATTTTGCTGACTACTACTAGTATATGGATTTGCAGGTTCGCATGCATGGATTTGCATGCATATGAGTATATATGGATTTTCATGCTTATATCATTATTGACCATTAGATTATGGTGGTGTGCAGAGTTCTTTTCCGGTGCATGGAATAGTAGTATTGGTTAAGGGCCCAAGAAAGAAATAATTTTGAAAGAAAATTTTTTTATGCATGGAATTACATTTTGGTCATAGCATTTTGAGATGCATGACTTGATATTGTGGATTATTCTTTGACATGCATAATCTTTACTTGTTGAGCGTTAGCTCATATAGTTTATGCATTGTAAGTTAATCTGGTGATAGTTGATACCATGGACTTACTAGGTAAGCCATTGGGGTTCCTGTAGGTTTTGAGGATCAGTATACATGGATGGCGACCTATTGAGTTATGTTATATGCATATTCTAATTTTTACAATCATTATTATTTTGTAAATTGTTGTCTATATATAAAGGGTTACAAGATGCAAAATGTCCTTATTTCTTCCGAAAGTATAGACTATTATTTTGATTTTTGAGTCTATCGTATTATAACTTTGGGATATCGTGTCCTATATAACTCTTAAAATTTTATAGTAAATAAGTTTGAGAATAGCGTACTATGATGAGTGTTGTGTTTTTTTTATATAAACGGTGATTTTTCTATATACAGGGTTATATGTAAAAAAATACTTTTACTGTTTTTCAAAGTGTTGAAATTGACAAAAATAATTTTTTATATATACACATGTACACACATATGTTACCTTGTCAAAATTATTGTTATACCAATATTTATATTTAGCGCTGGAGGTGTTACAATATGGAATAGATATATTTTAATATTTAATTTTAATATTTCATTATACTAAAATAAATATATAGAAACACTTGTGGACATATGTATTAATATTATATTTTTACCATACAGAAAATATAATTTTTTTAAAAAATAGAATATATATTAATCATTAGTTTAAAGTAGTACACATATTGTTTACAAATAAATACCTAAATAAATATTTATTACTTAGCTTATCATTATCAAAGCATAACTTATATATGAAAATCTACAAATAGTTTATAAAAAATATGTTGACCACCAATCTGTAATATATATATATTATATTTTATACACTTATCTAAGAAAATGTATTATATTTGATTTTACACACATCTATTAATATGTATTGTATTATACTAAATATATATATATATTTATATGAAAGCAAACATTATTTAATATAATATATATTAAATTGAAATATCATGTAATAGTTTAGTATGATATATATCAAATAAATAAATAAATTGTCTTATATTGTTTAATACAATTATAACTAATATCAAGAAAATACTATTTGTTGTGTACAAAAATAATGTATTTAGAATATAACTAGATATAAATATAGAATCTTTATTAATTAAAGTGGATAGTGCAAATGTACATTGTGTTTGCAAATAAATATCTAAATGTAATGAAATTTAATATCGAAGTTCTAGATAATTTTGCATTTATAATATATCTAGACTATAAAATATATACATATTAATGATATGGAATAGATATATTTAGATAACTTTTAGAAGATATATTTTGAATCTAAGTAATATATATTAGTATTCTGTATTGAAATTCAAACATTATTCAAATTAAAATATAAATTATAATTATAATTAATATCATGTACTTAAGACACTTTACATAGAATTTAAATATTCTACCATATATTTAGAATATAAATAGATATGTGATAGTATAAGAGTATATTTCGCATTTGAGTAATTTATTCTAATAATTTATATTGATATCATTATATGAAAAATGATAATGAACACAATGTTAGACATTTAAATTAATATATTTTATTTTATACCCTTAAATGTGAAGTATCCCTTATTCTATATTTATACATCAAGTATATAAACATTATATATCTTATACAAAAGTAATAGTTTAGTATGATGTATATCTAATATAAATAAGTTATCTCATATTAACTTAAATATTTATGATAACCGTAATTAATATCTTGAACAAGATTATGTAATTTATACAAAACAATATAGTTAGAGTATAAAATAGATATGAATATGGAATATATATATTTTGGGTTTAAATGATATATTTTAGAATTTTATATTGATATTTCATTATACAAAAATAAACATTTAGATACACTTGTGGACATATATATTAATATTATATTTTTAAAATATAAAATAGATAAATATTCAAAAATAGAATAGATATTAATCATTAGTAAAAAGCAGTATATATTGTGTTTACAAATAAACATTTATTACTTAGCTTAACACTATAAATTCAAAGGACAACTTATATCAGAAAACCTACAAATAGTTTATATAATATGTTATATGCTTATCTATAAAATATATATATATATATGTGGATATATACTTATCTAGAAATATGTAGTATACTATATTTTATACACTTATCTATAAACTTGTATTATATTATATTATACTTATCTATAAAATAACTTGTATTGTATTATATTTTATAGTAAACAATATTTAATGTAAGATATAGTAATTTAAAATATTTTTTTAGTAGATTAGTAAGATGTATATCAATTATAAAAACAAATTATCTTATACTAACTTAAATGTTTAATATAATTATAACAACTATCATAAAATATATACATATTCATGATATGCAATAGATATATTTATATAACATTTTGAAGATATATTTTGCATCTAAATAATATATATTGGTATTCTACAATGAACTTCAAAGGATTACTAAATTGTCCTAATTAAATATTTGTTGTAATTATAATTAGTATCGTGTACTTAGATACTCTATACAATAAGTGTATATTTTGCATTTAAGCAATAGAATCTTTTTTGATATCATTATATAAAAAATAATTATAAACACATGTTTTGACATATAATTTAATATATTATATTTTATACCCTTAAATATAAACTATTATTCATATTATTTATATATGCCAAGTATATAAATATTATATATTTTTATACAAAAGTAATATATTTATAATTAGTTTAAAATTCAAAGTTCTAGATAATCTAATAGATTTTATGCTTATAATACTATTAAAATAAAAAATATATACAAATTCATAGTAAGTAATTGATAAATTTTGTAAGATATATTTTGCATTTAAATAATATATTTTAGTAGTTTATATTGATATTTAAATAATAAATAAATTGTTAACTTGAATATTTATAATTAATATCATGTAAATAATATACTTTATACAAAAATCATATATAGATTATAAAATAGATACATATTTATAATATCGAATAGATATTAATCTTCAATAATTTTAAGAGTATATAGTGTGAGTGTAAATTTTGCATTTCAATGTTATACTTTCATAATTTATATTGATAGCAATACACTTATAGTAGTAGAAAATATAACCCTTATTATAAGGTACTGTTTATATTGTATTCATATGTGAAGTATAATATTATATTACAAAAGTTATAAATTTAAAATAGATATTGCGTAAGAAAGTATATTACTTTATAATAAATAAATTTATGAAATTTATAATGATGTCTACAAATTGTTTTTATCAAATATGTAATTCACTTTCAAATAATATAATTTAGTAGTTTACATTGAATAAATTAAATTTTTTATATGATATTTATCCAATATAAAAATAAACTTAATAGTTTACTATGATGTATATCAATAAAAATAAATTATCCTGTATTAACTTAAATAATTTTTATAACCATAATTAATATCATGAATAATATTATTTACTTCATACAAAAATAGTATACTTAGAATATTGATATTTCATTATACTAAAATAAATATATAGAAACACTTGTGGACATATGTATTAATATTATATTTTACAATACAGAAAAGATAAAAGTTTTAAAAAATAGAATAGATATTAATCATTAGTATAAAGTAGTACACATTTTGTTTACAAATAAATACCTAAATAAATATTTATTACTTAGCTTAACATTATCAAAACATAACTTATATATGAACATTTACAAATGGTTTATATAAAATATGTTGACCACTTATCTGTAATATATATATATATATTATATTTTATACACTTATCTAAAAAAATATATTATATTTGATTTTACACACATCTATTAATATGTATTGTATTATACTAAATATATATATATATATATATTTTATATGAAAGCAAACATTATTTAATATAGTATATATTAAATTGAAATATCATGTAATAGTTTAGTATGATGTATATCAAATAAATAAATAAATTGCCTTATATTGTTTAATACCATTATAACTAATATCAAGAAAAATACTATTTGTTGTGTACAAAAATAATGTAATTAGAATATAACAAGATATAATTATAGAATCTCTATTAGTTAAAGTGGATAGTGCAAATGTATATTGTGTTTGCAAATAAATATCTAAATAAAATAAAATTTAATATCGAAGTTCTAGATAATTTTGCATTTATAATATATCTAGAATATAAAATATGTATACATATTAATGATATGGAATAGATATATTTAGGTAACTTTTAGAAGATATATTTTGAATCTTAGTAATATATATTAGTATTCTATATTGAAATTCAAAAATTGTCCTAAATAAATGTAAATTCAAATTATCTTATATTAAATTAAATGTTTAATAAAATTATAACAAATATCATAAAATATATACATATTCATGATATGCAATAGATATATTTATATAACATTTTGAAGAAATATTTTGCATCTAAATAATATATATTGGTATTCTATATTGTCCTAATTAAATATTTATTGTAATTATAATAAGTACGATACTCTATACAATAAGTGTATATTTTGCATTTAAGTAATAGAATCTATTTTGATATCATTAAATAAAAAATAATTATAAACACATGGTTTGAATTTAAATTAATATATTATATTTATACCCTTAAATATAACGTATCATTTATATTATATATATGTCAAGTATATAAATATTATATATTTTTATATGAAATAATATATTTATAATTAGTTTAGTATTCGAAGTTGAAGATAATTTTAATAGATTTCATGCTTATAATATAACTAAAATAAAAAATATATACATATTCATAGTAAGTAGTTGATATCTTTAGATAAATTTTGTAAGATATATTTTGCATTTAAATAATATATTTTAGTATTTTATATTGATATTTAAATAATAAATAAATTGTTAACTTGAATATTTATAATTAATATCATGTAAATAATATACTTTATACAAAAATCATATATAGAAAATAAAATAAATACATATTCATAATATGGAATAGATATTAATCTTCAATAATTTTAAAAGTAGATAGTGCAATTGCAAATTTTGCATTTTAATATTATACTTTCATAATTTATAATGATAACATTAGACTTATAAAAATAGAAAAATATAACCCCTAATATAAAGTATTATTTATATTGTATTCATATGTGAAGTATATAATATTATATTGCAAAAGTTATAAATTTATAATTTAAAATAGATATTGCGTAAGAAAGTATATTTCTTTATAATAAATATGATGGCTACAAATATTTTATATCAATATGTAATTCATTTTCAAATAATATAATTTAGTATTTTACATTGAATAAATTAAATAGTTTTGTATGATGTATATCAAATATAAAAGTAAACTTAATAGTCTACTATGATGTATATCAATAAAAATAAATGATTTTATATTAACTTAAATATTTATTATAACTATAATTAATATCACGAATGATATTATATACTTTCTACAAAAATAGTATACTTAGAATATAGAATATATATGAATATGGAATAGATATATTTTACTATTCAATATTGATATTTCTGATAAGTGTATATTTTGACATATATTTGTATCAAATTTTTTATATTTTTCTTATTTTATTCTTGTTAATATTATTTTTTTATTAATGTTTTGTGTTAGGAATCAACGAATAGAAAAAGATCAAAAGAAGCATGTTTACAGACTTGTATAGTTTTTGTGTTTTGAGCATAACTTTACGATCAAAAGCTCTATGGATCTGAATCTTGTTTCATTTGAAAGTCAAAAAACAGAACTAAAATGTTTATGTTGGAAGATCAACCTAATTCAGTCTTGATTATAGCAAAAAGTTCATCCAAATGGTTGCACAAAATGGACCAGAGTTCAGCCGAATATTAACTTATTTGACCAATTGGGTCATATCTCTTAAGCCCAAATTTATTTTGGACTGAAATTTGGATATGTTATACGTAAAATAAATAAACAAATTTATTGAAGACAAGATGATGATAAAATGTGTCAAAATGGTAAAAACATAGGTTGCAAGGTATTGTTGCTGTTAAAGGACAACTCTTGGACATTATTCGGTAATTTTATTATATCTCTCTCATCCGATAGCCAAATGATTTATGAAAATATATCATCACTGAAAGATATAAAACTTTTGTTTTTTTTTAATCATCAAAATCTGGTTGTATTTGACCTAAAAATGCAATTTAATCCAGTAGGTGAGAATTTTGAGGACTTGGTGTAACAACTTACCAATTTTTGGCAACTAGCATACCACTTGATTAACTCCTCCATTATTTATTTGGCCTCTAGCTTGTACGATTTTACCCCACCGACTGCTAATGTAAAACCTTAATTTGTTGTTGACAAAAGTGTGTATAAATGCTTGATCCCATAAATAAGTATTGGCGTTAAGAGATAATTTGCAAATAGTAAGATAATATCATGATTACCTTATTGCATGAGCTATTTGAATTAATCTTTCTATTGGAACCTTTATTATGTATGAATTCCAATTGTGGCAATTAAGAGAGGTAAAAAGAATAAATAACCATTTCTCTATCCAAAACTCAAGAGTGGATCCCTAATCCTCAATACTTTTATTACTTTGATTTTTCTTTAATTACAACATACATTAATTGTTCATATATTTTAATTCACATAAATCTCATTTTTTTTAGAATTATAATCCTGAATTTTTCAAGTAACTACCCTGTGGATCGACCTCGAACTCATGAGAAATTTATTACATAATACAACTTGCATTTGAGTTTGCGACCTTAAAGTTGTAGTAATTTCATTTTACTAAAATAAATATATTGAAACACTTGTGGACATATATATTAATATTATATTTTTATAATGTAAAGAAGATATTTTTTTTAAAAAATAGAATAGATATTAATCATTAGCATAAAGTAGTACACATTTTGTTTACAAATAAATACTAAATAAATATTTATTACTTAGCTTAACATTATCAAAGCATAACTTATATCTGAAAATGTACAAGTAGTTTATATAAAATATGTTATACACTTATCTATAAAATACATATATATTATATTTTATATAGTTATCTAGAAAAATGTATTATATATGATTTTACACACATCTATTAATATGTATTATATTATATTATATATATATGTGTGTGTGAAAGCAAACTATACTTAATATAATATATATTAAATTAAAATTTCATTAATTGTTTAGTATGAAGTATATCACATGAATAAATAAATTGTCTTTTATTGTTTAATACAATTATAACTGCTATCAAGAAAAATACTTATGTACAAAAATAATG
The DNA here is from genome assembly GCA_019321725.1 of Paulownia fortunei. Classification (NCBI taxonomy): domain Eukaryota; kingdom Viridiplantae; phylum Streptophyta; class Magnoliopsida; order Lamiales; family Paulowniaceae; genus Paulownia; species Paulownia fortunei. The sequence continues at coordinate 12,770 of JAGSPU010000134.1, read as the reverse complement.
TATTTAGAATATAACTAGACATAAATATAGAATCTTTATTAACTAAAGTGGATAGTGAAATGTATATTGTGTTTGCAAAAAAAAATCTAAATAAAATAAAATTTAATATCGAAGTTTTAGATAATTTAGAATTTAGAATATATCTAAATATAAAATATATACATATTAATGATATGGAATATATATATTTAGATAACTTTTAGAAGATATATTTTGTCACACGCCCAGAAATTCAAACGCGACATTGCCCGACCATCGCACCATAGCGCGACAATATGAATGTAACACCCCCACCATTAAATATAGATATTGGTATAACAATAATTTTGACAAGGTAGTGCATGTGTGTGTGTGTGTATATATATATTGTCAAATGTAGCACTTTGAGAAATAGTAGAGTGCTTTCTCATATATAACTCTATATATAAAAAAATCTCCATTTATATAAAAAAACAACACCCATCACAGTCACTCTATTTTCAGGCTAATTTACTATCAAATTTTATGAGTTATATAGGACACGGCATCCCAAAGTTATAATACGATTAGACTCAAAAATGAAAATAATAGCTTCTACTTTTAGAAGAAGTAAATATATTTTGCATCTTGTAGCCCTTTCTATATAATCAGCAATTTACATAATAATAATAAATACAAAAATTAGAATATGCCACAAAACACAACCCAACAGGTCGTCATCCATGTATACTAATCCTCAGAACTTGTAGGAACCCCAATGTCTAGCCCAGTAAGTCCTTTATATCAAGTATCACCAGACTCACTTACAATATATAAACTATATGACTTAACGCTTAGCAAGTAAAGATTATGCATGCCAAAGAATAATCCACAATATCAAGTCATGCATCTCAAAATGCTATGCCCACAATACAATTCCATGCATCAAAACATTTCTCTTAAAATCATTTCTGTCTTGGGCCCTTGACCAATGCTACTATCCCATGCACTGAAAAAGAGCTCTACACACTGCCATAATCTAATGACCAATAATCATATAAGCATGCAAATCCATGCATACAACCATGCAAATCTATGCAGGCTTCGGTGCACTAGTAGCGGTCAGCAAAAATATTTTTCTTCTTAGAATCATGCAGTGCAATACAAGATTTATCACACTACTTGTATATGATGTATGCACGTGCCAATGCCCATGTATGTATGCTCAATGGACATGAATGATAGTAATACGTGCCCTTTGCCATGCACATATTATCTATGATATTACATATAAATCACACATTTACTATATCCATGCATTGTAGTTGCAAATGAATATTTACTTACCTTTGATCGGTTGTGTGTTACTTCTAGGTTTCTTAAGTATTACTTCGCAAACTTAGATGTGAAACAATCTATAAAAATACAAGATATCAATCACCATCCTCAATTAACAAGTTTATTATACCTAATGTGTATAAAGGTCTTGAATCTCAATTTAACTAAACAACCTTGCCACTTAGAAACTATAACTGAATATAACCTTCTACGTATCTTTGTTCCATATCTTAAATGTCTACTAACCTCATTTAATTGATTTATTATAAATCTTATAACATCACCCTAAATTCTAGGGATAAAATGCACCACATCTATGTTGGAACATGTTAATGAACCAAATGGATATATTCATAATTTCACATTTTTTTGCTGTCATATTAATTTACATTATGATTTTGATACCTATAGACATATTCATTCACTCCCTAATTTTTATCACACTTAGATAACATAAAAAAAAATGTAACCATATCATAGAATGGCTAAAACTCATGGATATAGCTTCCCAACTTCAGCTCCCTTCATACCATACTGAAACAGATTTTTCCTACCGTGACAGTTTTGCGCACTTCACGACATTAATGGTTTTGACACCCTTACATATATCCAATCACTCCAAATTTTTTATCACACTTAGATAAAATGTAAATAGAGACAACTAGATTATATTATTGCCAAAACTAATGGATTTAATGCTGCAAAACCACTCCCCTTCACATAGGATAGAATTTGAAATTCGATAGTGACAGTTTTGAGCATCTCTTCAATATCATTCCCTATTTCAATTCTAACCAATGAGAATTTATGAAAATACTCTTAACTCATATATGAACATGTATATAATGATACATATAGGTTTTATTCAACATACCATATACTTGTGAAGCCTAAAACACAAGAAAACAGCAAGGTGACAGTTTCTGCCACAAGTATTTCCTATTAAGTGTTTGTCATCAAAAACCTTTTCTTTGAGTACCAAAGTCTAACTAAAAACTTTCTAACACTTTTATAAGAGATATTGAAAGCTTACTACACAATAAAACCATTCAAAATAATCTAAAACCAAAGGCAAAACCATAGGTAAGTGTTACCTATGTAGATTTTGAGGTTAAACTTGATGACAATCACTTCTCCTTTGTTTTTCTTGCTTTTATTTCAACTTGGAATCAATTTAGAGCACCTAGAAACCTTAAGGTGTGTGTTTGGAAGCTGAAAATGGCTGAAATAAGGATCTGGTCGTGGCTTAAGGGTGAAGGAAAGCTTGAGGTGGCACTTGAGGTGCTTGCTTAAGTTGGGTAGCAAGCATGAGATGTCAAGTTGTGGTATAAATCTGACCTTTTACCCATCTTTCAAGCCTATATCAGATGTATCTTACCATAGGATCCCTTAGACAATTCATAAGCTAATTTTCTAGTCGTTTATTTAATTTCTTACCGATTGTCACCCGATTCTTGAATAATTATCCACATTAAAAATTTTATAATCTTATACATAAATGAATATTGTAATATCTCCTTTCAATCATAGTATCTTATGTCCAATGTCCCAAATATGTAATTTATCCATATATATTTTTGAAATACCTGGATGAAATCGAATCAAACCATATAAGCTTACTAGTAATATTTTTAACACTTCCACAATTAAAACCTATATATCCTATCTATATCCAATATTGATCAACCTCATTTTCTTCTTTTTTCAATATAAAATCAACTTCTTAGATTAGAAAATTCAATAACTAATATCGTACAAGAGCTTTAGAATTAAATTTAATATTCAAGAATATCATATAAAATAAAATAAATTATGCAATATCAATAGAAATGCAAGTAGCATATAAAATTAGCACGTAATGCATGAATCATATTGGCCAAGTAAGTAGTGTGAGGCTTGGCTATTACATCCTCCCCTCCTTATGAAAATTTCGTCCTCAAAATTTTACTTATCAAAAAGCTCTAGATATTTAACTATCATTGTATGCATCATTTCCCAAGTAGCTTCTTCTGTTGATTGACTTATCCCTAGTACTTTAACTAATGAGATATTCTCATTTTGAAGTTGATTTACATCCCTTGCTAAAATCTCTATAGGTCTTTTTTCATATCTCTAACCTCAATTTAGTTCTATTTATTTTTTCTTTAGTAGATGAAATAGATTCATGATATACTTCCTTAAAATGAACACATGAAACACATTATGAACTCGAGTCATTGTTACAAAGAGGTCAAGTTTACAGATAATATCCCTAATTATCTCAGTAATGTAAAATAAATCAATGTACCTAGGATCAAGTTTGTATGTAACATCCCCAATTTTTTTTTCTGCCCAAGCCATATAATCCATTTCATTGGAGACACCTTCAAAAATTTGATCCCCTATCATAAATTGCAACGATATTCTTCTTTAATCTACATAATTCTATGGTCACCTCTAACTAGTTTCCATACATTAACAATTTGTTCTACCACTTCTATCATTTCCCAAACCATATTCAGCCTAAAAGAACACCAAATTCATTTCAATAAAATGATGGTCTATCTTTTCTATCATACAATGCCTCATAGAGAACTATCCCAAGTAGCCTTATCATTGTTGCTACAAGAAATTCCACCCAAGAATTTTTTTTTCTCAATTGACATTAACAATCAAATGCACAAGCTCTAAGCATATCTTGCAAAGTCTAATTTGATTGTTCTGATTGCCCATTGATGCATGGATGATCACAATATTAAAATATAATTTTGTTCCCAATACCTGATGTAAGATCTTCTAGGAAGTGGACAAAGACCTTAAATCTCCATTAGAACTAATAGACACTAATAAATCATAAAGTCTAACCACTTCCTATACATTTATCTTTCCATATATTTCCAAGAAATACCTAGGGTAAATTGAGAAAGAATGAGCATATTAATTAACCTATGAAAAATAACCCAATTCCATTATCATATAAAAAATTCATGAATGCTTTCCCATTTCCACCTGAAAATAAAAGCAGAACTAAATCATTCTTACATATGCACTTTTACGTATATCTTTTTTTTTAGTAGCAAACTAAACACTAACAATATATTTCATAATAGCTTGTCCAGTATCCGATATTTATATATTTTCTTGAGATCACAAACATCATTCATACCACTAAATAAAACAAATCAAAAGGTACATGATCATCACCTACAACTTAGTCTTGCAATTTCTTATCCCTCATTATCACATCTATCTCTTATTAAGAGATTATTATCACTTATCACAAGAATCTATTTAAGTACCTTTTATGCCTTTCATCTTGATCCTAACCTTTCATCAACCTTATTTTGAGCATTTGAAATTAGATCAATCAAAATCAGTCTTAACAAATCTTACAATCACAATAACTCAAAAATAGAAATATTTAAAATATTTAAAATAAATAAACAATTTGTGTTCGATGTTTCAAAAGTAAACTTATTTTAAATGATAGTATTAAATAATTTCTATTTTGAATAAATAACGTTAATGTTTGAAAGTGTAATTAAAGGTTTTGTTTATTCTACGATATTCAATTTAAAAGTATATTCTAAATTTCAATAGCACAATACTCCAAATATAAATATTTAAAAAATTTAAAACTTAAAAAAATGAAATCAATTAAAAAAGATATAAGTAATATGTCACAAATATTTTTAAAGTATATGTATTTTAGTTCCTTTGATAGTATTAAATAGTTTTTATTTAGAATAACTAAACAATATACAAATATTCTAAAATTCTAAAAATAAATAAAAATGCAATTCTCTATATCCGTTTGTTATTGTAATTTTAAAGGCAAATTAATAGATTTAAATAATTTAATTATTGATATAATTTTCATTATTTTATTAAACATGATTTAGAAGTATATGCTAAATTATACTAAGAGAATAACTGAAAAATAAAAAATACTTAAAAATTCTAAAACAAAGAAAAATATGATAAAAATCAAAAAATAAATAATATGTACACACTAGTTTAACACTGATCATATTTTAAATCCTTAGACAGTAATAAACGGTTTTTATTCAGAACAACTAAGGTGTCAAATTTAATTTTAATAGTGGAATAAAAGATTTTGTTTATTTTATGACATTTAATTTAAAAGTATTTACAAAATATTACAAGCACAAGAACTCAAAAAAATAAATTTTAGAGAAGTTACAAATTTAAAATAAATTGCTATTTAAACTCAATACAAAAATAAATAATGTGCATTGAATATTCTAAAAATAAAAATATTTTAATTCCACATTATGTAATGAATATTTTAAAAGAAAATATATTTTCATACCCTTCGATAGTATTTGGTCGAAATATACAATTAACTTTAGATTATTGATCTATAATAAATAAATATTTTAAATTCGAAAGTATAATTACTAAAGATTTTTAGCGCACTAAAGTAACTTTTTAATATCAATACAAAGTTAAAACATAACTTATAATTTGAGAGAATTAGTAACAGGAATACTTTGTCTTCTTTTTGTCTTCATATTTAGTATAATAGTTTGAGGCAAATTAATAAATTTAATAGATTTATTAATTTAAATATTTTTCTTTATTTTACTAAATTTAACGTAATAGTATATACTCAATATTACTAGTGCAATAACTAAGAAATATAAATATTTAAAAAATTTAAAATCTAATAAATTATAATAAAATTTTAAATTTTAAAATAAATAATATGTAATAAATACTTTAAATGAAAATATATTTTAATTCCTTTGATAGTATTTTAATTTTGTTATAAAATTCAATATAATAGTATATACTGAATTTTACTAGCACAATAATCAGAACTATAAATATCTAAGAAAATTGAAATCTAATAAATTGTAATAAAAATTTAAAACAAAAATAAATAAAATACAATTCAATTCTTTAGATAGTATTAAATAGTTTTTATTTAAAATAACTAAAGTATATATTTTAATCTTAACAACAAAATTAAACATTTTTCTCTATTTTTTCACATTTAATTTAAAAGTATATATGGAATTCTTCCAACACAAAATGAATAAATTAATAAAATTACAAATTAAATCTATTAAAAACTAAAAGTATTTTAAAATATTTTAATTTTAAAAGTGCAACTTTTAAAGACTTTTCTATATTTTATTGAATTTAGTTTAAAAGGGCACACTAAATCTTACAAGCACAATAACTTAAAAATAGAAATATTTAAAATATTTAAAAAAAATAAACAATTTGTGTTGGACGTTTCAAAAGTAAACTTAATTTAAATGATAGTATTAAATAGTTTCTATTTTGAATAAATAACGTTAATGTTTGAAAGTGTAATTAAAGATTTTGTTTATTCTACGATATTCAATTTAAAAGTATATATTAAATTTCAATAGCACAATACTCCAAATATAAATATTTAAAAACTTTAAAACCTAAAAAAATGAAATCAATTAAAAAAAGATATAAGTAATATGTCACAAATATTTTTAAAGTATATGTATTTTAGTTTCTTTGATAATATTAAATAGTTTTTATTCAGAATAACTAAATAATATACAAATATTCTAAAATTCTAAAATCAAATAAAAATGCAATTCTCTCTATCCTTTTGTTGTTGTAATTTTAGAGGCAAATTAATAAATTTAAATAATTTAATTATTGATATAATTTTCATTATTTTATTAAACATGATTTTCAAGCATAAACTAAATTATACTAGGAGAATAACTGAAACATAAAAAATTCTTAAAAATCTAAAATAAATAAAAATACGAGAAAAATCAAAAAATAAATAATATGTACACAATATTTTAACACTATCATATTTTAAATCCTTAGATAGTAATAAATGGTTTTTATCCAGAACAATTAAGGTGTCTAATTTAATTTTAATAGTGGAATTAAAGGTTTTATTTATTTTATGATATTTAATTTAAAGGTATTTACAAAATATTACAAGTGCAAGAACTCAAAAAAATAAAATTTTGAGTAGATACAAATTTAAAAAAAATTGCTATTTAAACTCAATACAAAAATAAATAATGTTTATTGAATATTCTAAAATAAATATATTTTAATTCCACATTATGAAATGAATATTTTAAAAGAAAATATATTTTCATACCCTTCGATAGTATTTGGTTGAAATATACAATTAACTTTAGAATATTGATCTATAATAAATAAATATTTTAAATTCGAAAGTATAATTACTAAATATTTTTAGCGCACTAAAGTAACTTTTTAATATCAATACAAAGTTGAAACATAACTTATAATTTGAGAGAATTAGTAACAGGAATACTTTGTCTTCTTTTTTGTCTTCATATTTAGTATAATAGTTTCAGGCAAATTAATAAATTTAACAGATTTATTAATTTAATTATTTTTCTTTATTTTACTAAATTTAACGTAATAGTATATACTCAATATTACTAGTGCAATAACTAAGAAATATAAATATTAAAAAATTTAAAATCTAATAAATTATAATAAAATTTTAAATTTTAAAATAAATAATATGTAATAAATACTTTAAATGAAAATATATTTTAATTCCTTTGATAGTATTTTAATTTTGTTATAAAATTCAATGCAATAGTATATACTGAATTTTACTAGCACAATAATCAGAACTATAAATATCTAAGAAAATTGAAATCTAATAAATTGTAATAAAAATTTAAAACAAAAATAAATAAAATACAATTCAATTCTTTAGATAGTATTAAATAGTTTTTATTTAAAATAACTAAAGTATATATTTTAATCTTAACAACAAAATTAAACATTTTTCTCTATTTTTTCACATTTAATTTAAAAGTATATATGGAATTCTACCAACACAAAATGAATAAATTAATAAAATTACAAATTAAATCTATTAAAAACTAAAAGTATTTTAAAATATTTTAATTTTAAAAGTGCAACTTTTACAGACTTTTCTATATTTTATTGAATTTAGTTTAAAAGCACACACTAAATCTTACAAGCACAAGAACTCAAAAATAGAAATATTTAAAATATTTAAAATAAATAAACAATTTGTGTTCGACGTTTCAAAAGTAAACTTATTTTAAATGATAGTATTAAATAGTTTCTATTTTGAATAAATAACGTTAATGTTTGAAAGTGTAATTAAAGGTTTTGTTTATTGTACGATATTCAATTTAAAAGTATATACTAAATTTCAATAACACAATACTCCAATATAAATATTAAAAAATTTAAAACCTAAAAAAATGAAATCAATTAAAAAAGATATAAGTAATATGCCACAAATATTTTTAAAGTATATGTATTTTAGTTCCTTTGATAATATTAAATAGTTTTTATTCAGAATAACTAAACAATATACAAATATTCTAAAATTCTAAAATCAAATAAAAATGCAATTCTCTCTATCCTTTTGTTATTGTAATTTTAGAGGCAAATTAATAGATTTAAATAATTTAATTATTGATATAATTTTCATTATTTTATTCAACATGATTTAAGAGTATAAGCTAAGTTATACTAGGAGAATAACTGAAAAATAAAAAATACTTAAAAATTCTAAAATAAATAAAAATACGATAAAAATAAAAAAATAAACAATATGTACACAATATTTTAACACTGATCATATTTTAATTCCTTAGATAGTAATAAACGGTTTTTATTCAGAACAACTAAGGTGTTTACTTTAATTTTAATAGCGGAATTAAAGATTTTGTTTATTTTATGACATTTAATTTAAAAGTACTTACAAAATATAACAAGCACAAGAACTCAAAAAAAAAATTTTTTTGAGAAGTTACAAATTTAAAAAAAAATTGCTATTTAAACTCAATACAAAAATAAATAATTTGCACTGAATATTTTAAAAATAAATATATTTTAATTCCACATTATGTAATGAATATTTTAAAAGGAAATATATTTTCATACCCTTCGATAGTATTTGGTCGAAATATACAATTAACTTTAGAATGTTGATCTATAATAAATAAATATTTTAAATTCGAAAGTATAATTAATAAAGATTTTTAGCGCACTAAAGTAACTTTTTAATATCAATACAAAGTTGAAACATAACTTATAATTTGAGAGAATTAGTAACAGGAATACTTTGTCTTCTTTTTTGTCTTCATATTTAGTATAATAGTTTCAGGCAAATTAATAAATTTAACAGATTTATTAATTTAATTATTTTTCTTTATTTTACTAAATTTAACGTAATAGTATATACTCAATATTACTAGCGCAATAACTAAGAAATATAAATATTAAAAAATTTAAAATCTAATAAATTATAATAAAATCTTAAATTTTAAAATAAATAATTTGTAATAAATACTTTAAATGAAAATATATTTTAATTCCTTTGATAGTATTTTAATTTTGTTATAAAATTCAATGCAATAGTATATACTGAATTTTACTAGCACAATAATCAGAACTATAAATATCTAAGAAAATTGAAATCTAATAAATTGTAATAAAAATTTAAAACAAAAATAAATAAAATACAATTCAATTCTTTAGATAGTATTAAATAGTTTTTATTTAAAATAACTAAAGTATATATTTTAATCTTAACAACAAAATTAAACATTTTTCTCTATTTTTTCACATTTAATTTAAAAGTATATATGGAATTCTACCAACACAAAATGAATAAATTAATAAAATTACAAATTAAATCTATTAAAAACTAAAAGTATTTTAAAATGTTTTAATTTTAAAAGTGCAACTTTTACAGACTTTTCTATATTTTATTGAATTTAGTTTAAAAGCACACACTAAATCTTACAAGCACAAGAACTCAAAAATAGAAATATTTAAAATATTTAAAATAAATAAACAATTTGTGTTCGACGTTTCAAAAGTAAACTTATTTTAAATGATAGTATTAAATAGTTTCTATTTTGAATAAATAACGTTAATGTTTGAAAGTGTAATTAAAGGTTTTGTTTATTGTACGATATTCAATTTAAAAGTATATACTAAATTTCAATAACACAATACTCCAAATATAAATATTAAAAAATTTAAAACCTAAAAAAATGAAATCAATTAAAAAAGATATAAGTAATATGTCACAAATATTTTTAAAGTATATGTATTTTAGTTCCTTTGATAATATTAAATAGTTTTTATTCAGAATAACTAAACAATATACAAATATTCTAAAATTCTAAAATCAAATAAAAATGCAATTCTCTCTATCCTTTTGTTATTGTAATTTTAGAGGCAAATTAATAGATTTAAATAATTTAATTATTGATATAATTTTCATTATTTTATTCAACATGATTTAAGAGTATAAGCTAAGTTATACTAGGAGAATAACTGAAAAATAAAAAATACTTAAAAATTCTAAAATAAATAAAAATACGATAAAAATAAAAAAATAAACAATATGTACACAATATTTTAACACTGATCATATTTTAATTCCTTAGATAGTAATAAACGGTTTTTATTCAGAACAACTAAGGTGTTTACTTTAATTTTAATAGCGGAATTAAAGGTTTTGTTTATTTTATGACATTTAATTTTAAAAGTACTTACAAAATATTACAAGCACAAGAACTCAAAAAAAATAATTTTTTGAGAAGTTACAAATTTAAAAAAAAATTGCTATTTAAACTCAATACAAAAATAAATAATTTGCACTGAATATTTTAAAAATAAATATATTTTAATTCCACATTATGTAATGAATATTTTAAAAGGACATATATTTTCATACCCTTCGATAGTATTTGGTCGAAATATACAATTAACTTTAGAATGTTGATCTATAATAAATAAATATTTTAAATTCGAAAGTATAATTAATAAAGATTTTTAGCGCACTAAAGTAACTTTTTAATATCAATACAAAGTTGAAACATAACTTATAATTTGAGAGAATTAGTAACAGGAATACTTTGTCTTCTTTTTTGTCTTCATATTTAGTATAATAGTTTCAGGCAAATTAATAAATTTAACAGATTTATTAATTTAATTATTTTTCTTTATTTTACTAAATTTAACGTAATAGTATATACTCAATATTACTAGCGCAATAACTAAAAAATATAAATATTTAAAAAATTTAAAATCTAATAAATTATAATAAAATCTTAAATTTTAGTGTTATTGAAATTTAGTATATACTTTTAAATTGAATATCGTACAATCCTATCTCACATGCAATTTATGATTTTCTACACATAGAACTAAATACATATATCACCTCCCGCCTCAATATGATTAGCAAATCATTCAATTAATGGCCAAGTAATTGAAAGTATTAAGAACAATGTAGAAAACTCAACTTGAACATAAATTGAGAATTGAATTGATACAAATATTCAAAATATCATAATTAGATTACATCATAACCCTAGAAAAATAAATTAGTTCATAAAGATAACTAACAATATTCATAAACATAATTAATGAGAGAAATAGGAAAATGAAATAAAACTTAGAAGTAGTCATATTTATTATTATTGCGAGAAGTAAATTAATATATTTAAAATATTTTATTATTGAAATATCTTTCTAATTTTAGGAAATTCAATTTAAAAGTATATACCAGATTTATAAGCAAAATAACTCAAATATTTAGAAAAATATAAAATCTAATAAAAATGCAATCAACTGTAAATAATAAATAAATAGTACGTATTCAAAAATTTCATAGCTAATATACTTCGATTCTTTAGAGAGTATTGAATAGTTTTTCTTTGGAATAACTATAGTATATATTTTAATTTTAAAAGTATAATTAAAGTTTTTTTTTTTTATGTTATTGGACATTTAATTTAATACTTTAGACTAAATATTACTAGCATAACAACTCAAAAGTGTAAATAGTTAAAAAATTTAAATTTTAATAAAAATCCAACCTAAATAAAATACATAAATAAATAGTATGCAAGGAATATTTTTAAAGTTAATATATTTTAGTTCCTTGGATAGTGATAAATAGTTTTTATATCGATTAACTAAATAACATATAAATATTTAAGGAAATTACAATGTTATAAAAATGCAATGTAAATTAAGTAAAAAATTAAATATGTACTGAATATTTTAAAAGTAAATATAATTAATTCCATGGATAGTATTTAGTTGAAATACGCAATGAAATTAACTTTAGGATATTGCTCTAAGAATAAGTAAAAATATTTTTTAAAATTAAATGTATAAATACTCAAGAGGATTAAATAGTCGTCATTTAGAATAACTAAAGAATATAAAATTTTGATTTAACTTAAATTTGAAATATTGATATAAGAATAACTCTAAAAGTACTTTGTATTTCAACTTCTATTTGACCGAGGTAGTGGAGCATATTGAGGACTATTTATTGTAAGCAATAATTATAAATACATTTTTTTCGAAATTTTAATTTTTACATTGTTTCAAGTTTTTAGCTTGGTAAGATGTCTGTTTAATATAAGTACAATGACGGAACTTAACCTAAAAATTGTGAGGAAGGGTAA
>JAGSPU010001286.1:0-35625 GCA_019321725.1 Paulownia fortunei | reverse complement strand
ATTTATAAAATTTTAGTAAAAGTAGCAAAGAAAACAAGAATCCAATTGAATATAAAGTTTAGCATTAAACAGTAACCATATAAAAATATATATATAAGAGAAAACTCACCAATAATTTAAACAAAGGAGAAACAATCCAACTCCAGAGAATTTACCTGAAAAATATGGAGAATACTATCAATGATCAGTATGTGTAGAGAGTTATATGAAATGAATTTTCTATAATTTGCTCAAATTTTTTTGTTGGATAAAAATTGTAAAATATATGTACGAAGAATCCAAATGAACAATGCATCATCTATATCTATAAAACAACTAAAAAATAAATTACATAAAGAAAAAATTATAGGTACCTCGAAATTCCTTAGAACTTTTGTGAAATTTTTTGGAAGAATTAACGTGTTCTGAAGAGTAGTATAGAGTAATATAGTGAGGTTAATATTGGTAATTTAGATAGAAACATAATGGATAGAATAGAAAAATATAACCTTTTAATAACATCCAGATAAAAGTGCGGAAAATGAGTTTTGAAAAGCCGTCTATTCTTACTTTTCCAAAATAGACTTTTAGACATGTGACTTATCTGAAAAGTACATCCAATATATACCATTAAACACCAAAAAAAAAATTCAAATGGATTTTTTTTTTATCTAAAAGTCCATTTGAAGAATGATTCTAAACATGCTCTAAAGTTTCCATGAAAAAAATAAAATAAAATCAAAACACCTTTTAATAGATAAGTACATTTAACCTAAATTTATATATGTAAATCTATATATACTAGTAAGTAGAGAATATTTTCAGCTCGAAATAGAATAGCCTCCTAAATTTAGAAAAAAGAGTATAATTAGAAAGAGAGTCAAAGTAACCAAATTCAAACTGGATCCTTTGTTTTAAATGCAATTAATTTCATTTTATCCCTTTTACTCTTGTTGAGTATCATTTTACCTTTTTATATTTTCAGTTGTCTCATTTTACCCTCTTATACTTTTGTTATATCTCACTTTACCCCCTTATACTTTTATTATATCTCACTTTACCCCCTTATACTCTTATTGTCTCACTTTACCCCCTCCCCCATACTCTAAAATAATTTACTAAATTACCCTTACATGTTATTTATAATAAAATACTTTAAAATGTTCTAAAATTAATAGTTTTTTATTTATATTCTAATAACTATTTAATTTAATTTAATTAACACTCAACATTAAATTTATTTAAAATTTTATTGTACTTTTATTTTTTAATTTAACATAGTTTCTATTAAATTACTATATAGTATGATCTATTTTATTAGCTAATACACTTTACTTATGAATTTTCTACTCATTATAAATTTAAAAAAATATAAAATATTTTTAAATAATATTTTATTAAATACATAAAATATTAGTAATAAATTTTTTATTATTAATGAAATTATCGTAGGTTTATAACAACTATGTTAAATTCAAAAATAATTATTATAATCAAGTAGTAGTAATAAAATTAAACACTAAAATGACTATGATTTTTTAAAATTAAATATAGTATCTACAAAATTAAGATAATTCGACTATTTATAATTTATTTAATAATATTAAATTATACCTAAAAATAATTTTTTTGAATTTAATATTATTTTTATGAAATTTTGATAATTCCATGAACAATAAAAAATTATTACTAATATTTTACCTATTTAACAAAATATTTTTTGGAAATATGTGATATATTCTTTTTATATTTATGATAAGTAGAAAATTTATATGATAGATGTATTAACTAATAAAAAATATCATACAATATAAAAATTTAGTAGAAACTATGTTTAATAAAAAAATAGCTATTAAAATGTAAATACAATAAAATTTTAAATGAATTTAATGTTAAGTGTTAATTAATTAAGTTGAAGAAATTATTAGAATACAAATACAAGTATATTAATTTTAGAATTATAAATAATAGGTAAGGGTAATTTGATTTTTTTTTAGAATACAGGAGATAAAGTGAGATAATAAGAGTATAAAGGGGTAAAATAAAACAAAATAAGAGGACAAGTATCAAAATGAGAATATTAAAAAAAATTAATCTTATAAATGCTACATATAATAATATTCAGTATGTGAAGTGTCGTTTGACATCATTGTTTTCCATAATATTATTCCCTATGTCTTGCTAATTTTCTGTTAGAAATTGGTTTGAAAAATTGGGTTTGACCTAATTTCGATCAATAAATAAAATGAATTCTATTTTATAAAAATAGATATAATTTGATTAAACACAATCTACGCCATGAGTAGATAAGTTTAATATATTTGATTTCTCAAAATTAATTTCGGGTGAATGAGAAATTAATGGATAAAGTAAGCCACTTAAATAAATGATTGATTATAGAATGTTGGAATGTGAAAAGTCATAAATCCCACATTGGAAGAGTGGAGCAACTTTGTCTTACATATATAGAATCTCACTTTAATAAGGAGTAATCAAGTGGAGCTCTCCTATGGTGCACTCTAGTGGTCTTTTGGCTAGCTTTAGTTAGCTTAAGGAGCTATGAGAATGGTGCGTAACACTATCCGAGCCCACATGCGCACGCGTGCGCACGTCGCATTGGGCGCTTTAGAGGTGCACTTTGCATTAAATTTTTCAGAAATTGAACCAAGGTGGCTCAATGTGGCGAGGAGCTGAGGGGCCTTAAATTTTTTAGAAATTAAACCAAGGTGGCTCGATGTAGCTCAGTGACGTGACTAGTGTGAGCTGATGTGACAGATGCATCTGGTTAGCGTATGCATGGCATGACAACATGCGATTGGAAGCTGAATGGGCGTGACCAGACACACAACTGCTGACAAGGCGCATCCAAAGGTTGTGAGTGGATCGAATCACTGACATGTTCATTCGATTAGCAAGAGCTCACTATAAGGGGTGTGGACCTTCGCAGAAAGTTGCGATTGAACGGTTGAGATTGATGATTGGTAAGAGCTCACTGTAAGGGGTGTAGACCTTCACAGAGAATTGCGATCGGATGGTTGAGATTGATCATTGGCAAATGAGTTCATTGTAAGGGTGTGGATCTTCACAGAGGGATGCAATCGTATGGCTCAGATTGATCCGGACTAAAAATTGCACCCACTCATGAATTGGTACTACAACTCTTCAAAAACTATAAATAGACCCCCAAATTTCATCATTTTTCATTCATTCATTCAATATATTCTTATCTATAACTTTTCTAATACTTTTAGTTCTCACGGTTGTGTCCGTTTTGGCCCTAGACAACATCTTGGATTCATAAGTGTTTTGTTGAAGCGACCCTTCTTCACACTTATATAGGTGACCTCATATTCAAAGTATCCTGGCATACTCTACTTTACAGTATAGGAATCATTAAAAGTATATAACTTAACATCACTACATGCAGCAGGTAGCACTTTAACTATCATAGGAATGGGAAGGAAATTGCTCCCAATTGTTTTGTTTGAATTTTCATAACTTAGTTATCCCATTGAACCAAGATCTTGGGATTTCCAATTAAAAAGGTTGGGTTACTACTATGAAAATTCTTTACTTTGTAGGTTTTAGGCCCATTCCCCTTGATAAGCAGTAAACTTGATCTCTACCTAAACTTTTAGTTAACGGATCCGCTAGGTTTTCCTTCGATTTCACGTAATCAATGGAAATAACTCCATTTGAGATCAACTGTCTTACGGTATTATATCTTCAACGTATATATCGAGACTTACCATTGTACATACTATTTTGTGCCCTTCCAATAGCTAACTGGCTATCATAATGTATCATAATTGTGGGCATTAGCTTAAACCAACAAGGAATATCCTCTAAAAAATTACGAAGTCATTCTGCTTCTTCTCCAACTTTATCTAAAGCTATAAACTCTTATTCCATCGTAGATCGAGCTATACAAGTTTGTTTACAGGATTTTCATGACACAGCTCCTCCACCACTGGTAAAAACATAACCACTAGTAGACTTTGAGTCTTTTGTGTCTGATATCCAATTTGCATCATTGTACCCTTCTAGTATAGCAGGATATCTAGTATAATGTAATCCATAATTTAAGGTGAATTTTAAGTATTTAAGAACCCTTATCAATGCCTTTCAATGGTCATTGTTTGGATTACTTGTAAACCTACTCAACTTGTTGACTAAATAAGCAATATCCGGACGTGTGCATTTCATAATATACATCAAACTGTCAATTATTCGAGAATATTCTAACTGTGATACGAGTTCACCATGATTTTTAGCTAAATGTAAACTTAAGTCCACTGGTGTTTTTATTGGGGAAGTATCATAAGTATTAAACTTTCTAAGTATTGTCTCAACATAATGAAACTGCGATAGAACAAGCCCCTCAAATGTTTTATTGATCTTAATTCCCAATATGACATCTTCTAATCCCATATCTTTCATATCAAAATGTTTATTTAATATTTTCTTAGTATTCATGATTATATCATGACTACTACCCATAATTAACATGTCGTCTACATATAGATAGACAATGATATAGGCATCTGGTGTGCCTTTTATATAGACACATTTATCACATTCATTGATTTTGAAGCCATTTGACATCATTGTTTTGTCAAATTTCTCATTCCACTATTTTGATGCTTGTTTAAGTTCATATAATGACTTAATTAATCTACACATATTTTTCTCTTATCCGGGAGCAACAAACCCTTCGGGTTGTTCTATGTAAATTTCTTTTTCTAATTCACCATTTAGAAAGACCATTTTCACATCCATTTGATGTATCTCAAGATTATGCAATGCTATAATTGCAATGAGCACTATAATAGATGTGATCCTTGTCACTGGTAAATATGTGTCAAAGAAGTCAAGACCTTCTTTTTGTTTGAACCATTTAGCTACTAATCTAGCCTTGTACTTATCAATAGATCCATCAGCTTTGTATTTTCTTTTAAGGATTCATTTACATCCTAAAGGCTTACTTTTCGGTGAGAGATCAACTAACTCCCAAGTATGATTTTGCATAATGGATTCTATTTCACTGTTGATAGCTTCTGGATTGGACAATTCTTCATTGATTGTCCTTGGTTCATTTTATAACATATAAGTTAGAAAATCAGGACCAAATGTTTTAGCTGTTTTGGTCCTTTTACTGCGTCTTGGTTCTTCATCACTTTGATGATTACCATTTACAATTTCATAATTTCGTTTACGAGAACCAACTTCTTTCCTTTCTTGGTAAGGAAAGATATCTTCAAAAAATACAGCATTCCTTGATTTTATAATTGTACCTTCATGTATATCGAGAATTGTTGATTTGTGCACAATAAAACGATATGCACTACTGTTATTTGCATATCCAATAAAAATACAATCGATTGTCTTAGGCCTGATTTTAATTTGTTTTGGTTTAGGTATTTCTACCTTGGCCAAACACCCTCACATTTTAAAATATTTGTAGGAAGGCTTATGACATTTTCATAACTCATAAAAAATTTCATTCCTACTCTTGTGTGGTATTTTATTAAGAATGTCTTTGATGCAACGGACGGTTTAATGCGTCTAGTGCCTTTAAAATGACAAATAATATGGATTTGGGATCATTTACTTCAATGGTCAATCATATATGTATAAAAAGATAAAAAAATTCTAGTACATACCAAAAAAAACAAAAAAAAAGGAAATATAAAAGAAGGAACTATATGAATTAGAAGACTCAACTTGCATATGTGATTTTATAAACAATCTAAAATATTTACTAACCTCAAATAAAAAATTAAAAAAAGAATCTTATACATGGAAAATCCTAGGGTTTGCTTGAAATATTTGATTGTATTGTATATAACTATATAACTTATCAATTTCTCTCTAATATATTTTTATTATTTTAAAATGATAAACAGTTTGTTCATTATGCGATTTTTTTATTTTTAAATTTATGCGAAAACATAAATTGTAATTTTGACGGTATAATTGTAATATGCCAAGTCTTTCCTTCTGTCCTCTCTTGGCTCTGCATCACTCGTTGTGGAAGATTCAAGATTTAGGGGAAAACCTGGAATATCAATAAACTAGCAAAACGTGGGTGCTGCAATTTTTGATTCCTTTGCTTCAATATATTTGTGCCTCTACAGGTGAGAAAAGGGATCCACTCTTTTATCATCTACATCTTGCCAATTTCCTCTTATATTGCAAACCTCAACGAGTTTAGATCCAGCCCGCCACGCAGCGATTTGTTGGATTACAACCCGTAATAAAATTTCTCATAATTAATTTGCTATTTCTTTTGTTGAATTGGGTAGATAGTTGACCGATTCAATCCATACTTGGGGTATTGTAATCTGGTGATCCAATCCAATCACTTGGTGTAGTCGTTGGCTATTCAGAAGGAAGATGGCAAATGCTTCGGTGGCATTAGTGGTGGCTCTGCTTGTTATCGCGGCTCAGCTACCTTTGGGCCTCACTTTCTCGTCCACGGTCCCCGCATTCCTGTGGTCGCCTCATCTAGATGGGTAATGATTTCTCATTGCTTCTAATCAATTATATTTTCATTTATATTGTTTGAGGAGTGAGCCACTGTCCGCCATTATCTGATTGTTCATGAATCGATAAGGCTGAGTTATGGTGTATTCGTGACTACTTGTTGCAAAAGGTGTCTGAGACTTTCTGGATAAGCTCGATTCCCTCCAAACTCCCGGGAAGTTGATGTGGTTTGATTTAGATATTCTGGATAGTAAGCTTTATGTTTCCAGTCCTACTATTCTATCTTTTAGTTTGTTTCTTTCTTCAGTTTAGTTTAGATAGATGCTAGTAAGTAATATACACTGATATAGGATGTTCACATCATTTTAGAAATCTTTCAACTTGCATCATGGATAAAACCTAACGTTTTAAGAGCTCTTCTATAAATTTCTTTCTGCTCTGACCTGAAGAATAGATTTCAGATTTGGAAAGCTACAGAGACCTTTCTACTCCTTCTCTTATTTCTCCTGCTACATCATGCCCTTCCCTTTGATATTCCTGGCCTCTGTCTTGATTTTGTTGTCTCTCCTCTCACTCATCCCTCTTTATTCTTCCAGTTCTGCACATTCAGTACTTCTCTTTCTTCTGTAGGGCAGTTTAATACAGAGTTAACCTCTACCCAACCTTATGTACTCTAGTTGTCTCAAGTTTGGAGTTACAGGGGGTTTAGGTTTTCATTTCCATTTGTTGTTGAGTCTTAAACTTGGATCATAGTTTACCATTTTACTTTGACTTCTTCTTCTAAAAGTGATCTGTTTGATGCCAGTTCGATTTAACATATCTTAAGTTAATTCTGTTGTGTGATTATGGAAGTTGTTGGTTGATGGCGTATCTTGAATTTCGATTAGTTTATTTTCTCCTTAAGTTATCCAAAAACTTTCACAGCTAAATTTATCACTCTGCATCAAATAAACGTAGGTTTTTGTGTTTAGTAACCCTTCCCCCCATTTCTCTACAATTTCTGTAACCATTGAACTTGTGAAACCCAAAATTTATCTATAATTCTTGCAATTGTGTGGCAGAAAGAAAGAAATGGTTGATTACAGAATTCTATCGCCAAGAGATTTAGCCAAGTCTGCAATGACCGAAGGTGGATGGTCGAAATACCTGGTATATCTGTATCCTTGGTTAGATTTTGATAGCAATTCCCCCATCATTCTTATCCTAGAATCAAGTTATTTCTTTGCAATGTTTAGAGCAAACAAGTATGGCAATATATTTAGCCGAAATAAGTATGAGAAGTATATAAATTGTTAGTCTGATACTTAGGGTTGTGATTCCTTGCTGTTTAAACTAAAAGCAAAATCTTGTGGTTTCATTGTTGTCAGTGCTCAAGAGAGGAAGCTCAACAGTCTAAGAATTTTGCCTTTCTTTTCGTTGGAACAGAGGTATTAATATGTTTTCTTTGCTCTTGTTTTGCAAGAAAGTAATCACCTATCTTTTATGCTGACCCTGCCCCACATCCATGTGAATGAAAAGAGAATTCTCTTTCGAATTATCTGTTATTTTTTGTATAATAATTGTTTACATCATGCATACTTCAATGAATGTAGATGATCATGTTCGTGAAAATACAGTTTGAATGCCAATTTATTCCAGCGCAGTTCTTAAGAATGGATGAACATACTTATTTGATGCACTTTGCCTATTATTCTGTAATATCTAAAACTGACACCAATTGGGGCCATTGGTTTTCATACTTCCAGTTATATATTTATTTAGGGATTGTGGCATGCAATGAATTCTGCAAGTTTCTTTATTCACTAATTAAGGAGTTACTTGTCAGCATGTAAAGAAAAGACATGATGACCCAGGCTCAATTTTTCAGCTGCAAGTTTAAAATTAGATGCGAAGAGAATAATTCTACTTTGGTTGATGCATCACTTAACTTATTTGTAAATTTATCTGTTCAGCATCTGACAGACAACAAGTTGCACAAAATTAGTGAATTATAGATTGATATATCTAGAAGAACTGTTAATCTACCAACAACATTCATACCATAGGCATTGGCAATTTCTTATGTTGCTTGAAGTATTTATTTTGTTATGCAGTTACAATCTGTGGATATATCCAGACCCTCAAATACTGATCCAGCTCTTATAGACTTGCTCAAGGTTAATTAGTTTGCTCTTTACTTGAATAAATTCCTTGTTATATTAGTATTTGGAATATTATTTCAGCATCATAACATCTGACACGTCTTGAAACTAAAGTCTGGCTTCATCATGGATAGGACTCTTTCTCAAACTCCAACTCCTCTTTGGCCTTTCCTTACGTAGCTGCCGGAGAGGAGAAAGTGGCCATAGAAAGCTCTTTGATTTCAGAGTTTGCTGATACTTGTCAGCATAATTTCGGGATCAGCAGTATTGCTTTAGTGGGGTCGTGCTCTGTAGAGGGTGAAAATTTTGATAAGCTAAATGATATTCACTCAGTTCATGTAAGTACTACTGATGATCTTGCACATGTAATTGCATTACTTATATTTAGTCCTACTGAATGACATACTGTACATTACTGGTAGGACTACCTGCACTCAAGGATTGAGAAAATTTCTGACGGGCATACGGAGCTGATTGTGTTGTGCCCTGGAGGTTCCCGTTCATTGCAAGATTCTGATCAGCCACATTCTGAGAGTATGCTACATTAAAACAATGTTATAAGGGTTTCTAAAGGACTTTTTGTTTTTTAAACTAGAAACACTGTCCTTATTTTTTTGGAGCTTATCCTTCCATTGAGCCTGGAAATTGGACTAAACAGTTTGATTACATATGCAGGTAGCATTCTTTCTCAGCTTCTCAATTCCGTGAATCAGTTGGGTGCGAAATACACGGTTCTCTACATCTCAGATCCGTTGAGATCTATGGAGTACCTCTCACATCGGGGACTAGAAAGATTTCTTGCTGAAGGTACCATGGGAAATGGAACAGCTAATTCCACAGTCTGTGATGGAGTTTGCCAGATTAAGTCATCTCTTTTGGAGGGAATTCTAGTGGTAAGTCTGTTAATTTTGGTCCACTGCCTCTATGACCTGTTGAAATAAATTGGCCGAGAGTGTAGATACGAGGCTTGAAAATAAACCATTGTAAATTTCAATTTCTTTCTTTTACTCTATCATACCAGTTTCAGTGCACTGTTTACATGTCATATATGGGTTTCCTTGCATTCACAGTGTGTGTCTCAAAATTTATGGTTTTTGTAACTTTTCAGGGAATTGTTTTGCTTGTAATTTTGATATCGGGGCTTTGCTGCATGATGGGAATTGATACTCCCACAAGGTTTGAGACTCCACAAGATTCTTGATCAGTTGCCTATGAAGGATATACATGGGTGATGTTGGTTATCTGCTATGTAGTTTCTGTAGAAGATATAACCTCTTATAACTTGTTTACTCACAAGTGAACAAGCAACATTCTGCTTGTGTGTACTTTTTATGAGGGAGTGAGCAATTGAATAATATAATTGGCTTCTGTCCGATAGTTTTTCGAGAATGGAGGTGATGGATTGTTACATTTTCATTGTTGCACTGTGTAGATGCTTATCTTTTTTGTACGCGCTTATCCTTTAAATGTTTCCTTGATAATTCCTTTTCTTGCCTATTTTAGTGGGTTTTGTTTTTTTGTTTTCCTCTCTATTTTAGCAGATATGAGCTGTAAATTCTAATATAAGCTTGTAGTTGAGAATTTCTTAACTAGTATATATAGAACCCGTAATATGATCACGGATGGTGAAAGAATTTCTGCATTATTTGTGTGTGCATCATGTGTTTATTGTGAAATTTGCACCAGCTTTACCTTCCCGGTGTGCATATTCTGTATGAGCACCAAGTGAACTCATTCATCAAAATACCCGTTCTCTTCATTTTGTGATTAAATGAGACGCCCCATCTAACAAATTTAGAAAACAAATGCCCTTGTCATTTGCTTCAATCTTAAACAATAGTTGTTAACCCCAAACACCAATTGAGAAACGTCTATTAAAAAGATCTTTTAATAGTCGTTTTATTGTCCTTTTTCTTCAAAGCATAAATAAATGTATGACTTTAAATTAAATTGCTATTTAATAGGAAAAATGTCCTACATTTTTCTTGAATGAAATGGTTAAATAAATCAAAGCATTGATCAATAAATGTTAAAGTGCAGCACATGGTCATATAACAAAACCAATAATAATGCAAAATTAGACAAACAACCACACAATAAAATTGAATACAAAAGTCAATACTTTTGTTTTTTCAATTTCCAAAAGTGTGCATCTCGTTTGAATTGTTTTCGTCGTACATGAGAAACTCAAATTAGTCTTGTCTTTGTAAATGGATCTATTCCACATTATTTAGCTGTCCAATTCCAATACATGCTGGTCCATTCCTTTTTTCACTGCTTCTTATTCAACAGAACTAGGAATTCAATATTAATGTTGAAAGATTACTTGAATGACTTAAAAACTATGTTCAAATCCTCATCCACCCAAAACAAATTAATTAGTTTTACATATTATCCTTAAAAATTTAAGAACGCGGTGTTTTGTAATTAAACTAATTAGAAAGACATGTGTCTTATCTTAATTTTTACCAAAAGAGGAAAATCAATTTAATTTTCTACCGTGTAACAATCATTAAAAAAATTTCTTGGAAAGCTTACAAAAATGCCAATCTCAACCTAATTTGGTTGGAGTAATTGTGTCGTTCTAAAGGCCATAATTTAAAAAGTGGAGCATATGAAATAGCATATAAGGTGCCAATATTGTTACCTCTTATGTCCAAAATGAAGGCTACGTTTGCTCAATACAAAGTCAACTATTTTTGTTCTTTTGATCAAGTTTTCAAATGATTATTTGGAAATTGTAATATCTTCCAAAAGTTAATATTCTTTATGTAATTAACATTCCTATATTTCTTTAAAAGAAATAATATATGATTATTCATTGTTACATGTAGAAAAATTATGTAAGTTGACTTGTAACAAAACAGAGGGGGATGGAGGCATCAAAATTTAAGATTAACAAATGTGACATAGTTTTTTTTAAAGAATATAAATATATATATATATATATATATAGTGAAATAAAATGACATTTACCCGTTAAAATTATTGATATAACCGAAATGGAAATGTTAATTGTGAATTAGATGAGGAGATGTTGTTATTTATTTAGTTATTTATTGATAGAATGATGAGAAGATGTGTTGAAGGTGGTATGAGATTTACAACCAATCAATAATAGTATATGTACGTTTATCTTATTTTCTGGTCAGATTATATCTGTGGTAATTTTGGACAAGAAAAGTGAAGAAGACGGAGAGAGCATTGACGAAATGGATGGAGGAGGAGCAATGAGAAATCGTCGGAGAAGGAAAGGAGAGGAAAGGCGCAAAAGAGGGATTGTTGTGGTTGTGGCTGAAGAAATCAGAATGAATGGAAGAGGAAGATCATTAATTTTGATAACTAACAAACACACATCTCCCTCTATAAAGAGGTCTTCTGTGAGGGGGGATCAAAACCAGACAGAGACATTCATGCCAAGCTCTCTTGCCAGAAGAAGAATCCCCTTTCCTCTTCTTCTTGGCAAATACTAGCAGCAGTATATTTATTCTTGCAAAAAAATAAAAATAAAATACGTATATACAAAGCTAGCGTGAGTTGAATTAGTGGAGATCGAGTGGGGAGTGAAAAAAAAAAAGAGCAAGCCATGGCATCCAAGATGATGTTTGTGGCATTGTTGCTGTGCCTCTCCGCAGGGGCTTTGGCGGAGGACCCCTATCTCTTCTTTGAATGGAAGGTCACCTACGGCACCATCTCCCCTCTTGGCGTTCCCCAACAGGGCATTCTCATCAATGGCCAATTCCCCGGTCCCAAGATCAACTGCACCTCCAACAATAACATTGTCGTCAACGTCTTTAACTACCTTGACGAGCCTTTCCTCCTCACCTGGACAGGCATCCAAAACAGAAAGAACTCCTGGCAAGATGGCACCCTCGGAACTATGTGCCCCATCTTGCCTGGAAACAACTTCACCTATCGCTTTCAGGTCAAGGACCAGATTGGTAGCTACTTCTACTTCCCTACCACCGCCCTCCACAAGGCCGCTGGTGGTATGGGCATGCTCCAAGTCCATAGCCGTGACCTCATCCCTGTCCCCTTTGATAGGCCCGCAGATGAGTTCGCTGTCCTCCTTGGGGATTGGTACAATAAGGGCCACAAGACCCTTAAGAAGATTCTCGACAGCGGTAGCACCATTGGCTTGCCTGATGGCATCCAAATAAATGGAAATTCCGGCAAGGTTGGCGACAATGCTGCCCAACCCCTCTTCACCATGGAGCCCGGCAAGACCTACAGGTACAGAGTCTGCAACGTCGGTTTAAGGACCTCCATCAACTTCAGGCTCCAGGGCCACACAGTGAAATTAGTGGAACTGGAGGGATCTCACACCGTGCAGAATGTTTACGACTCTCTTGATCTCCATGTTGGCCAGTGCTTGTCCGTGTTGGTGACAGCCGACCAAGCCCCCAAGGACTACTATTTTGTGGCATCCAGTAGGTTCTCTAAGAAAGTGCTCACCTCTGTGGCCATCATTCGCTACGCCAATGGCAAGGCCCCCGCGTCCCCCGAGCTCCCACAACCCCCTCCTGAGAACATCGCCGGCATTGCTTGGTCTGTCAACCAGTTCCGCTCCTTCAGGTGGAACCTCACAGCAAGTGCAGCCCGCCCCAACCCACAAGGCTCCTACCACTACGGCAAGATCAACATCACTCGCACCATCAAGCTTGCCAACTCTCGCTACCTGGTCAATGGCAAGCTCAGGTTTGGGATTAACGGTGTCTCCCACATAGACGCAGAGACTCCATTGAAACTGGCAGAGTACTTTGGAGTGTCGAACAAGGCATTCAGTTACGATCTAGTGAAGGACGAGCCACCAAAGGTCAATACAGTTACTGTGGTCCCAAGCGTGGTAAATGCAACATTTAGGAACTTCGTGGAGATCATCTTCGAAAACCAAGAGAATACCATCCAGACATGGCACTTGAACGGATACTCCTTTTTCGCTGTAGCTATCGAGCCAGGGACGTGGAGCCCCGAGAAGAGAAAGAACTACAACCTATTGGATGCGGTAAGCAGGCACACCATTCACGTATACCCCAAATCCTGGGCCGCAGTGATGACCACGCTGGACAACGCAGGAATGTGGAATCTAAGGTCGGAGATGCAGGAGAGGGCTTATTTGGGACAACAACTCTACATCAGCGTTCTATCCCCGGCCCGCTCCTTAAGGGATGAGTACAACATTCCTATCACCCAGCAGCTCTGTGGTATTGTCCAAAATTTACCCAAGCCGGCTCCATATGTTTGAAGAAATAAATCTGCTACGTGCTAATTGAGTCATCCATTCATGTCTTATATATCTTCATTTATTAGTAGTTGTATTCAATTTTTTTGCTCTTTCTCTTAATTATTTAGCACCAATAAGTTGTTTCAGCAAATGTCTCTTGACAGTGTTTATAGTGTCAAGAAGACAGAAATTCTTGGTGTAGGGGATGGAATAACAGAGCTTGGTTTTAAAATGCCTATAGTCAACCCTTTAAATTATAGCATTTTTCAAATGTTGTAATTTTCTTTTTCCATACTTTTTGCAATATTTGTATTTTCTGTTTTAATTTGATGTTTTACATCAGATTTTGTATTCCAAATATATATTAAATGTATAAAATATTTTCTTCAACATACACTTACCTCCATCCATGTCTACCACAAACCTTAAGCTATTGGAATGATCATACACACACACACAAAAAAAGGCTCAAAGGCAAGCACACCTAACCAAAAGCCCATAAAACAATTACATAAAAAAAAAAGAACCACCGTGGTGGGCTTACAGACCTCTAGATGGCCGCTCCACCCTTCAGCCTAGCCTAGAGATTTGGCTTAGGAAAATGACAAGATTTTATTCGAACTAAGGGGCGATCACCCTGGAATTCTTTCCCTATACCAAAAAGGGATTAGCCTTTCCATTTATGGGTTTTTCCCTTATACCAAAAACAATCAGCTTTCCTGGAAAATAATATAATTTTTTTTGAAATTATACAGTAAAAAAAATTTCATTTAAACTATAATTTAAATATATAAATAAGAAATGAGTATAATAACGTAAACTTTTACAAAGAAAAAAATTAATTAAAATAAAAATTAAATATGAAAGCAAGAAATATGTACCAACATTTTGAGTCGTTTTTTTAATTTTTAGTCATAATTAAAAATAAAATTAGAAAATATATTGTTTCTCTCATGAAAAATAATATAAGTTTTTCTTAAAATTATACAGTAAAAAGAAAAAAAATTCCAGTTACACTATAATTTGAATATATAAGCTAGAAATGAATATTAAGTTTTTAAAATTTTAACTTTATTTAACATTAACAGTAGGAAAATATTTTTCCTCATTCTAACTCCTGTGTTATATCATACGCTTTTAATTTATTAGCATATAATAATTTTTTTAGAATGTAAACTTTTAAAAAGAAAAAAATCAATTAAAATAAAAACTTAAGATGAAAGCAAGAAATAGATACCGATATTTTGAGTAGCTTTTTTAATTTTTAGTCATAATTAAAAATAAAAGTAGAAAATATATTGTTCATTTCATTGAAAATAATGTAAGTTTTCTTTGATATTATACAGTAAAAAGAAAAAAATTAATATGAAAGCAAGAAATAAGTACCAACATTCTCAGTCGTTTTTTCAATTTTTAGTCATAATTAAAAATAAAAGTAGAAAATATATTGTTTCTTTCATTGAAAATAATGTAAGTTTTCTTTGATATTATATAGTAAAAAGAAAATATTTTAATATGAAAGTAAGAAATAAATACCAACATTCTTAGTCGCTTTTTCAAATTTTAGTCATAATTAAAAATAAAAGTAGGAAATATATTATTTATCTCATAGAAAATAATGTAAGTTTTCTTTGAAATTATACCGTAAAACGAAAAAAAAATTCTAATTAAACTATAATTTGAATACATAAGTAAGAAATGAGTATCAAGTTTTCAAATTTTTAATTTTTTTTAATATTAACAGTAGAAAAATATTTTTTCTCATTCTAACTCCTGTGTTATAACATATGCTTTTAATTTATTAGAAAAAAATAATTTTTTTAGAATGTAAACTTTTAAAAAATAAATTCAATTAAAATAAAAATTTAATATGAAAGCAAGAAAGATGTACCAACATACTGAATCGCCTTTTCATTTTTTAGTCATAATAAAAAATAAAACTTGAAAATATATTGTTTCTCACATAGAAAATAATGTAAGTTTTCTTTGAAATTATACAATAAAAAGAAAAAAATAATCCAATTAAACTATAATTTGAATACGTAAGCAAGAAATGAGTATCAAATTTTTAAATTTTTAATCTTATTTAACATTAACAGTAGGAAAGTATTTTTTCTTATTCTAACTCGTGTGTTATAGCATACACTTTTAATTTATTAAAAAAAATATTTTTTTAGAATGTAAACCTTTAAAAAAGAAAAAAATCAATTAAAATAAAAATTTAATAAGAAAGAAAGAAATAGGTACCAACATTGTGAGTCATTATTTTAATTTTTAGTCATAATTAAAAATAAAAGTAGAAAATATATTGTTTCTCTCATAGAAAACAATATAAGTTTTCTTTGAAATTATACAGTATAAAGAAAAAACAATTCAGTTAAACTATATTTTGAATACGTGAGCAACAAATGAGTATCAAGTTTTTAAATTTTTAATCTTATTTAACATTAATAGTAGAAAATTATTTTTCCTCTTTCTAATTCTTGTGTTATAGCATGTGCTTTTAATTTATTAGAAAAAAATAATTTTTTTGGAACGTAAACTTTTCAAAAGAAAAAAATCAATTAAAATAAAAATTTAATATGAAAGCAAGAAATAGGTACTAACATTCTGAGTCGATTTTTTAATTTTTAGTCATAATTAAAAATAAAAGTATAAAATATATTGTTTCTTTCATATAAAATAATGTAAGTTTTTGTTGAATGTATACAGTAAAAAGAAAAAACAATCTACTTAAACTATAATTTGAATACGTAAACTAGAAATGAATATCAAGTTTTTAAAATTTTTAATTTTATTAAACATTAACAGTAGGAAAATATTTTTTCTCATTCTGACTCATGTGTTATAGCATACGCTTTTAATTTATTAGAGAAAAATAAAATTTTTTAGAACGCAAACTTTTAAAAAGAAAAAAATCAATTAAAATAAAAATTTAATATGAAAGCAAGAAATAAGTACCAACATTTTGAGTCGTTTTTTCAATTTTTAGTCATAATTAAAAATAAAATAAAAAAATATATTATTTCTCTCATTGAAAAAATGTAAATTTTGCTTTAAATTATATAGTAAAAAGAAAAAACAATCTACTTAAACTATAATTTGAATATGTAAAAGAGAAATGGGTATCAAGTTTTTAAATTTTTAATCTTCTTTAACTTTAACAGTAGGAAAATATTTTTCCTCATTCTAACTATTGTGTTATAGCATACGCTTTTAATTTATTAGAAAAAAATAAATATTTTAGAACGTAAACTTTTAAAAAGAAAAAAATTAATTAAAATAAAAATTTAATAAAAAAGACCAAAATAGGTACCAACATTCGAAGTCGCTTTTTCGAATTTTAGCCATAATTAAAAATAAAAGGAGGAAATTTTTTTAGAACGTAAATTTTTAAAAAGAAAAATATCAATTAAAATAAAAATTTATTAATAAAAGCAAGAAATGAGTACCAACATTCTGAGTCGATTTTTGAATTTTTAGCCATAATTAAAAATAAAAGTAGAAAATATATTGTTTTTCTCATGAAAAATATTGTATGTTTTCCTGGAAATTATACAGTAAAATGTAAAAATAATCCAGTTAAACTATAATTTAAATACGTAAAAGAGAAATGAGTATCAAGTTTTAAAATTTTTAATTTATTTAACCTTAACAATAGGTAAATATTTTTTTCTCATACTAACTCTCTTGTAACAGCATACGCTTTTAATTTATTAGATTTTTTTTTAAAACATGAACTTTAAAAAAGAAAAAAATTAATTAAAATAAAAAATTAACAAAAAAGCCCGAAATAGGTACCAACATGCGGAGTTACTTTTTTAATTTTTAGCCCTAATTTAAAATAAAAGTAGGAAATATATTGTTTCTCTCTTTAAAAATAATATAAGTTTTTCTTGAAATTATACAGTAAAAAGAAAAAAATAATCGAGCTAAACTATAATTTGAATACATAAGAGAGAGAGCAGGTATCAAGTTTTTAAATTTTTAATATTATTTAACCTTAACAGTAGAAAATTATTTTTTCTCATTATAACTCTTGTGTTATATCATACGCTTTTAATTTATAAGAAAAAAGAGAATTTTTTAAAACGTAAACTTTAAAAAAGAAAAAATTCAATCGAAATAAAAATTTAATAAAAAAGCTAGAAATAGGTACCAACATTCGGAGTCGTTTTTTAAATTTTTAGCCATAATTAGAAATAAAAGTAGAAAATATATTGTTTCTCTAATTGAAAATAATGTAAGTTTTTTTTGAAATTATATAGTAAAAATAAAAAATAATTCAGTTAAACTATAATTTGAATACGTAAGAGAGAAACGGGTAGATCTGACCACGGTTCAGAACCGCCGGTTTCATCGTTCAAGAAAATTTCGACCTTTAACCTTAACCGTCAAGGCCCGTTATGCTCCGAGTTCTGGAACCACCGGGTCGGTTCTGGTTCAGGTTCTGACCCTTGAATTTTATTTTATTTTTTTTCCTTATATTTTAAAAATTTGTAACTTTTTAACTAACTATTAATTCTATAAAATTGTAACTTTTGTAAAACAAAAACAAGGGTTTGAAATTTTAAACATATATTTGAATGAAAAATTTTGAACTTAAATTTTAAAAAAATATCATTAATTTTTGAACTTAATGAATGTTTAACTTAAATTTGAAAAAAAAATTATTATCTAAAATTTAAAGTATCAAATATTCTAATTATAATAAATATATATATAAAAAAGATGTTCAACTTGAAATCTTAAAGTTTAAACTTAAATTTCAATAAAAAAATTTATACTTAAATTTTAAAAAAATATTAGCAAAAATTTAAATTATATAATTAAAAACTATGGGCTTGAACTTAAATTTAAGTTGGCTACGTATCCTCTTAGGGTATACAGGAATCAAACTCCACGTAGTTCTATTACCTTTTAACCCTTCTTACCTTAGGGAGTGGCGTGATTCAATCACTCCCACCCGTTCCCATCGTTGTTCCATCTGTGTTCTCCTCTTGATCTTCATCCGAATTCGACTGACTTTGTCTTCGTACTGAGGCCTTGATCCAATCATCAAGACATGTTTAGGCTTCTAAATTTTTGGGAGACAACATTGAACGTTTCTCACTCAATATATTACCTCCCGCACTGAAAACTTGTTCCACTGCAACGATTGAAGCAGGTGAAACAAGTATCTCCTTCGCCAACACGGACAAAATTGGATACGTTTGCTCCTTTTGCAACCACTATCGCAAAATATCAAACTCTCCATCGTCATCTGTCTCATTAAATTCAAATGAAACATTAAAATAACTCTCAAGTTCTTGGTTAGAACTTGAGGATCCTCGAGAACGTTTAGTTCGTTCCCTAAGTAAAAGTTGTGCTGCCGTAAGTTTAAAACTACTACTACTACTACTAGTTTTATGTATATCAACTTGAGTTGATTGTGAACTATATTTGGAACTGTATTCATTATAAAATTTATTTAAAAGTGTTCTAATTTTAAATATAATATTATTAATATCTATAGTATAATCATTTTTGTTACGTGTTAAAACATTGTAATAAATTAATAACAAGTCTTGTAAACCATCTAATTTAAGTCTAAAATAAAAACAACAACAACAATTAAATTAATATTTGAAATTTCATAAAAATATTTTTCCCATTTCAACTGTATTGATAAAGCACAATTTACTAAATTTTTATCTTGGGAGTTAATATTTTCATGTAAAACTGATGCAATATTATAATAATTTAATAATACTAAATGAGAAGTTGGGGAATAAACACTAGATAATTGTAAAATAGCATTATTAAATATTTTTAAAATATTATAATTTTTTCACATACTGTCCAATGATGTGGATATAAATGAAAAGGAGTAGAAATAATTTGTACAAAAAATTGACAAAATAAATCTTTATAGTCGATAGATTTTTATAATAATCTATATGTTGAATTCCAATGGGTTGGAACATCCCATGAAAATTTTTTAAGCCTCACACCGTTAGCCTTACAAAATCTAAATTATTGTTTATTAATATGTGGATGTATCCATAAATAAGAAAATGCTTGTCTAATTGGTTTAAGTTGATTATCTAAAACTTTTAAGCCATCTTGTACACATAAATTTAAAATATGACATATACATCTAATATGAAAAAATTTACCACCAATCGATGGTTCACATACAACTTTAGATCACCAATACTAGCATTATTAGCTGTAGCATTGTCAAATGATATTGAAAAATTTTTATTAACTAAATTATATTCTTCTAATATTAAAAATATAATTTGTGAAATATTTGCCGCTGTGTGTGAACTATCAAAAACTCTAAATACAAGTAATTTTTTTTGAAGTGTCCAAGAATCATCAATCCAATGACATGTAATACCTATATATGAATGGATTTGCCAATGATCACTCCAAATATTACTACATAAAGAAATTTTATTATTTACATTATTTAATAATTCTTTTAACTCTTTTTTAGATTTATTATATAATTTTTTTACATGACGTGTTAGTGTGGTTCATGGAACACCTTTAGCCGTCGGATTATATGTTGTTTGAATTAATTCATTAAAAAAGAATTTATTTACAAAACTAAAACTAAGATATTCAACAGAAATAAATCTAACTAAATTTTTTCTACATCTAACATTATTATATTTAAATAAAGAAAGATCGTTACCTCTACCGGCGCCGGAAGATGCGAATGATGGCATTTGAGTTTGGGTACGATTAATGCCAAATTCTACTGGATGCTTCTTTTCCACATGTCTTTTCAAGGATTCATAACCGCCTCCAGATTGAAATTTATAAGATTGCGAATAATATTTATACTTTGGTTGCATCTCTCCATTTGAAAGTGTCATTTTATCAAAATATTTTGTAAAAATAGAAGATTTGAGAGATAGAATAGATCGAGTATGAGCATCACTAATTGTTTCTTGAGTAATATACAAGTGAGTTTGCTCTTCATCACTTAACTCAACTTCACAATCGATGTTGAATCTTGGTTGCTCGTCGGTTGCGGGCATCTTTCTCTTACGTCTATTGCTTGAACCAGTTATTTTTTAATAAATGATGAAAATTTAATATATAGAATTGAATAATAAATAATTAAAGATGAAATAAATGAAATATGAAAAAAAATTTAATGAAAGAATTAAAACAATATAGAATTGAGAATGAAAAATTAAGAGTGAAGTTTAGAGAACTGAGAGTTGGGAATTAGATAATTGAGATTTGAGAGTTGAAGTGTGAAAAAATGAATAATTGATGGGTATTTATAGAAGAAAAATAAAAAAAATTAAAAAAATAAAATAAAAAAGTCAAACGATCAAATTTTTGATTGTTGCACAGCATAGGCATTGCCATTGGCAACGACTACTTTGATTTTTCTTGAACTGCCGGGCTGACCCGGATTGAACCGCCGGATCGACCTGGTGGTTCATGGGTCCGAAAAATTTAGACTCGTGACTGGCCGTGAATCCACGGGCCGGTTATGGGTCCGCGGGTCGAACCCATGGTCAAGTTTGGAAACGGGTATCAAGTTTTTAAATTTTTAATATTATTTAACCTTAACAGTAGAAAAGTATTGTTCCTCATTCTACCTCCTGTGTTATAGCATACGCTTTTAATTTATTTGAAAAAAATAAAATTTTTCGAACATAAACTTTTCAAAAGAAAAAAATCAATTAAAATAAAATTTTAATTAAAAAATAAGAAATAGGTACCAACATTCTGAGTCGGTTTTGAATTTTTAGCTATAATTAAAAATAAGAGTATGAAATTTATTATTTCTCTCATTGAAAATAATATAAATTTTTCTTGAGATTATACAGTAAAAAAAAAAAACAATTCAGTTAAACAATAATTTGAACACTTTAGAGAGAAATAGGTATTAAGTTTTTAAATTTTTAATATTATTTAACCTTAATAATAGAAAAGTATTTTTTCTCGTACTAACTCCTGTGTTATACCATACGCTTTTATTAGAAAAAATATTTTTTTTAAAAAGTAAATTTAAAAAAGAAAAAAATCATTTACTAAAAATTTAATAAAAAAGCCCGAAATAGGTAGTAACATACGGAGTCACTTTTTCAATTTTTAGCCATAATTAAAAATAAAATTAGAAAATATATTGTTTCTCTCATTGAAAATAATGAAAGTTTTCCTTAAAATTTTAGAGTAAAAAGAAAAAATAATCCAATTAAACTATAATTTGAATACGTAAGAGAGAAATGAGTATCAAGTTTTTAAATTTGTAATATTATTTAACCTTAACAGTAGAAATATTTTTTTTCTTATTACAACCCCTGTGTTATAGCATATACTTTTAATTTATTGGGAAAAAAATTTTAAAACGTAAACTTTAAAAAAGAAAAAAAAATTAATTAAAATAAAATTTTAATTAAAAAACCCAAAATAGGTACCAACATTTGGAGTTATTTTTTTTTTAATTTTTAGCGATAATTAAAAATAAAAGTAGGAAATATATTGTTTCTCTTATGGAAAATAAAGTTAGTTTTTCCTTGAAATTATACAGTAAAAAAAAAAAACAGTCCAATTAAATTATAATTTGAATACGTAAGAAATAAACGGGTATCAAATTTTTAAATTTTTAATCTTATTTAACTTTAACATTAGAAAAATATTTTTTATCATACTAACTCCTGAGTTATACCATATGCTTTAATTAGAAAAAATATTTTTTTTCAAAAGTAAATTTAAAAAAGACAAAAATTAATTAAAATAAAAATTTAATAAAAAAGCTCGAAATAGGTACTAACATTCGGAGTCGCTTTTTGAATTTTTATCCATAATTAAAAATAAAAATAGAAAATATACTATTTCTCCCATTGAAAATAATGTAACTTTTTCTATAAATTATACAGTAAAAAAAACAATTCAGTTAAATTGTAATTTGAATCTGTAGGAGAGAAACGGGTATCAAGTTTTTAAAATTTTAATCTTATTTAACTTTAAAAGTAGGAAAATATTTTTCCTTATTGTAACTCTTGTGTTATAGCATACGTTTTTAATTTATTAGAGAAAAATAAATTTTTTAGAGCGTAAACTTTTAAAATAAAAAAAATTAATTAAAATTAATTTTTTATAAAAAAAGCCCAAAATAAGTTGCGACATTCGGAAGAGATATATCATTTTTAGCCACAATTAAAACTAAAAGTAAGTAATATATCATTTCTCTCATTGAAAATAATGTAAGTTTTCCTTGAAATTATATAGTAAAAAGAAAAAACAGTCCAATTCAACTATAATTTGAATACGTAAGAGATAAACGGGTATCTAGTTTTTAAATTTTTAATCTTATTTAACTTTAACAATAGAAAACTATTTTTTCTCGTATTAACTCATGTGTTATATCATACGCTTTTATTAGAAAAAAATAATTTTTTAAAACGTAAATTTAAAAAGAAAAAAATCAATTAAAATAATTTTTTTTTTAAAAAAAGCCCGAAATAAGTAGCAACATTCAGAGTCGCTTTTTCAATTTTTAGCGATAATTAAAAATAAAAGTAGAAAATATATTGTTTCTCTTATTGAAAATAAAGTTAGTTTTCCTTGAAATTGTACAATAAAAAAAAAACAGTCCAGTTAAACTATAATTTGAATATATAAGAGATAAACGGGTATCAAGTTTTTAAATTTTTAATCTTATTTAACTTTAGGAATAGGAAAATATTTTTACTCATTCTAAGTCTTGTGTTATAGCATACGTTTTTAATTTATTAGAAAAAAATAATTTTTTAAAACGTAAACTTAAAAAAAGAAAAAAATCAATTAAAATAAAAATTTAATAAAATTGTCTGAAATAGGTTCTAACATTCAGAGTCGCTTTTCAATTTTTAGCCATAATTGGAAAAAAGGTAGGAAATATATTGTTTCTCTCATTAAAAATAATGTAATTTTTCTTGAAATTATACTGTAAAAAGAAAAAATAATCTAGTTAAACTATAATATGAATACGTAAGAGAGAAACGGGTATCAAGTTTTTAAATTTTTAATATCATTTAACCTTAATAGTAGGAAAGTATTTTTCTTCATTCTAACTCTTGTGTTATAACATACGCTTTTAATTTATTAGAAAAATATAATTTTTTTAGAACGTAAATTTTTAAAAAGAAAAAAATTAATTAAAATAATTTTTTAAAAAAAGCCCAAAATAGGTAGTAACATTCGGAGTCATTTTTTCAATTTTTAGCGATAATTAAAAATAAAAGTAGGAAATATATTGTTTCTGTTATTGAAAATAAATTAAGTTTTCTTTGAAATTATAAAGTAAAAAGAAAAAATAGTCCAATTAAACTATAATTTGAATACATAAGAGATAAACGGGTATCAAGTTTTTAAATTTTTAATTTTATTTAACTTTAGCAATAGGAAAATATTTTTCCTCATTCTAAGTCTTGTGTTATAGCATACGTTTTTAATTTATTAGAAAAAAATAATTTTTTAAAACGTAAACTTAAAAAAAGAAAAAAATCAATTAAAATAAAAATTTAATAAAATTGTCTGAAATAGGTTCCAACATTTGGAGTCGCTTTTTCAATTTTTAGCCATAATTGGAAAAAAAGTAGGAAATATATTGTTTCTCTCATTAAAAATAATATAATTATTCCTTGAAATTATACTGTAAAAAGAAAAAATAATCTAGTTAAACTATAATTTGAATACGTAAGAGAGAAACGGATATCAAGTTTTTAAATTTTTAACATCATTTAACCTTAATAGTAGGAAAATATTTTTCTTCATTCTAACTCTTGTGTTATAACATACGCTTTTAATTTATTAGAAAAATATAATTTTTTTAGAACGTAAACTTTTAAAAAGAAAAAAATCAATTAAAATAATTTTTTTAAAAAAAGCCCAAAATAGGTAGTAACATTCATAGTCGTTTTTTCAATTTATAGCGATAATTAAAAATAAAAGTAGAAAATATATTGTTTCTGTTATTGAAAATAAAGTAAGTTTTCTTTGAAATTATAAAGTAAAAAGAAAAAATAGTCCAATTAAACTATAATTTGAATACATAAGAGATAAACGGGTATCAAGTTTTTAAATTTTTAATTTTATTTAACTTTAGCAATAGGAAAATATTTTTCCTCATTCTAAATCTTGTGTTATAGCATATGTTTTTAATTTATTAGAAAAAAATAATTTTTTAAAACGTAAACTTAAAAAAAGAAAAAAATTAATTAAAATAAAAATTTAATAAAATTGCCTGAAATAGGTTCCAACATTCGGAGTCGCTTTTTCAATTTTTAGCCATAATTAGAAAAAACGTAGGAAATATATTATTTCTCATTAAAAATAATGTAATTATTCCTTAAAATTATACTGTAAAAAAAAATAATAATCTAGTTAAATTATAATTTGAATACGTAAGAGAGAAACGGGTATCAAATTTTTAAATTTTTAATAACATTTAACCTTAATAGTAAGAGGTTTAGGGTTTAGTTTTTTTTTTAAAACAAAACACCCTATCCCGGGTGGGGGGTTAAGGCGAAGACTCCCAACTTGTGTATATATATATATGCCAAATCTGGATGAGTAGTACACAGAGTTTTACAAAAATACAAAAGTAAAACTAGGAGTACTACTCCTTTACAAAAATCGCTACATATCAAGGAAATCTAAATAAAATCTAAGTGAGAAATGACAACTATACAATTTGGCGTCATCGAAATCTGAAGGATGGGATATCCAACTGGTCGACTCTAAGCAATCCGATGATCGGTCCTGAAAGCTGCTGTGAAGTAAGAATTCTGGAGGTCTGAGTGTTGCATGCTTCGTTAGCGAGAAAATCTGCAACTTTGTTTCCTTCCCTATAAATGTGTGTGATACGAGTGTGCATTTGTTTCATGATGTTTTTGCATTTAGCTAACATTTCCTGTAGTTTCCAGTGCCCCTGTGCTTTCATGGAAGTGATAAGGTTAATGACAACTTGAGCATCTATTTCAATCCACAACTTAGAAATACCTTGCTCTTTAGCTAATTCAAGACCCCTGGTGAGTGCAAATATTTCCGCATATATGCTATTTTGATCTCCAATATACTCATGGTAAGCTAAAATCGCATTTCCAAGATGATCTCTTAAAACACCTCCTGCCCCTGCTTACCCGGTTTCTCCTTTTGTAGCCCTGTCAGTGTTAAGTTTGAACAATTCCACTTTTGGTTTCTCCTAAAGAACCTGTTGTGCTTTTTTGATTGTCTCATTTGGAAAGATGAACTCAAGTTTTGTTGCAATTTTCATGTCGCCTCGCCAAAGCTTCCTATTCATTTTCCTGCATTTAAAGAGACAAAAAAAGTGATCATAAATTTTCCAAAAAACCCGATGCACATAAAAACCTTTGTTTCTGTATTTTGCATTATTCCTCTTTGTCCACATAAACCAAAAGATGAGAAGTGGGATGAGGGATCGGATGTGTATAGGTTGAGGGAATTGATTGGAGAGTTTCCAATATTGGAAGAGAAGGATAGGATTATCTGTTTGAGGAAGATGAATATGGAAGAGTTTAGAGAAATGCTCCCAAATTGCCCTAGCTTGTTCCCCAGTGATGAAAAGGTGAGGTATTGATTCCACTGCAGAAGAACAGTAGTGACATCTAGAAACTAATGAGAAGCCCTTATCTTGGAGTCTAGTATCAATCGGGATCCAATAATTTGTAAGGCGCCAAAGGAAAATTGACATGGTAGGAGTGAGTTGGGAGCACCAAAAAATTCCAAGAAGCTGTCTTGTGGTTCTGCTGTTGCGAATTAAATTCCAAGTTGATGAAGTAGTGAATTCCCCATTCGAGGACGATTTCCATTTCATTTCATCCTTAGGGGAATCCAAGATAGGTATTCTGCAGATTTTTTCCACAACATGTTGTGGCAGAAACTGTCTCATTCTGCTGTCATTCCATTGTCCATTACGCCAAAAAAAATTCATTGAACTGTGCCCCACCGATTCTCTTTCAAGAGTTGATACAAGAGTGTCGCCACCCACCCAATGATCCTGCCAAAAAAAGGCCTACCCATCTCCTAAAATCCAGAAAATATTATCTTGGGCAGCCTGTCTCGCTTTGCACATTCGCTTCCAAATGGCGCTGTCATGAACCAATATTTTACAGCCCCTGGGAATAAGCAACCGCAGTATTTTTGCTGCATAAATAAGGCCTACAATGATGAAAGTGATCTGAATCTCCACCACAGTTTGAGAGAGAAGGTTTGAACCATGTCAGTGAGTTTCCTAACTCCAAGGCCCGCTTCGTTAATTGGTTGATAGATTTTATCCCACGAAACCCAGTGCATCCATCTATTTTCACCATAAGTTCCCCAAAAGAATCTTGCCATGATTTGATCAATGCGGTGAAGGACCATTTTCGGAGGTTGTAGCACTTGTAGAAGGTATATTGGCATAGTGGAGAGAGTACTTTTTATTAGAGCTAGTCTACCTCCATGTGAAAGTGTTGATTTTTCCTATCCTTGCAGCTTACTCCTCATTTTGCAAATCAAATTCTGAAACAGAGAACTTTTTTTTGTTGCTTTGTAGAGTGGCTCCTAAGTATGTGACTGGGAGATGCTTGATACAAAATTCGATAATGAATTGCAGTCTTTGCGTAATAAGATTGGAGCAATTATTGCTGGTTATGACGGAGCTCTTCTTTTTGTTAATGAGCTATCCAGAGGCAACACAATAATGTTGTATCAGTTTCATGATTTGTCTTAATCCCTTCTTACTAGAGTTAGTGAAAATCATAATGTCATCGACATAAGTGAGGTGAGAGATATTCAGTCCACCATTACAGTGGTATCTCATTTCCTTGTGTTGCTGAAATAAGGAGTCCAAACTTCATGACAGAAAATCAGCGACAATGATAAATAGAGATGGGGATAATGGATCTCCCTGACGCAGCCTTCTGCTTGATTTAAAAAAACTTGAAGGTGCTCCATTGACAAGAACAGAAAACCAGCAGTGTTCTATGCAGTGTTGAACCAAAACAATCCATTTTTCTGGAAATCCCATCTTGCTCAAAACTTTGTACAGAAACCCCCATTGAACTCTATCATATGCTTTATTCATGTCTAGTTTTAACGCTACATTATCATGCTTCCTCTTGGCATTC
This sequence comes from Paulownia fortunei, assembly GCA_019321725.1. NCBI lineage: Eukaryota > Viridiplantae > Streptophyta > Magnoliopsida > Lamiales > Paulowniaceae > Paulownia > Paulownia fortunei. Next base: position 7,666 of record JAGSPU010001286.1, on the reverse strand, counting down.
AGAGTATGAATCAGTTCCTGTGCGAGGAGAATGTTATCACTGATGAACCTTCCTTTAACAAATCCACTTTGTGATGGTGCAATTATTTTAGGAAGGATGTTCACAAGTCTGTTGCTGAGAATTTTGGCAATTACTTTGTTGGTCACATTACAAAGACTGATTAGCCTAAAATCATTCCATATTTTTGGATTTTCTATTTTTGGAATCAAGACAAGAGATGCTGTAGTGTAACTTCTTAGCATTTTGTTTCCTTTGAAGAAATCCTCCACAGCGTCCTTTAAATGCATTTGTATAATGTCCCAGCAATAATGAAAAAAGAAGGCTGAAAAACCATCCGGGCCTGCAACACTTTCCGTCTCCATTTCAAAAATTGCATTTCTGATTTCTTCAATGGATGGGGATGAGCATAAATTTTCAATCACAGTATCTTGTTGGATCGGCTGAAGGCAGTCCAGGTTATCTCAGCAAGTGCAGAAACATTGTTTGTGAGAAACGATTGAAAATATTCAGCTGCTAATTTTTGTATTTCCTTATGTTCTGTTAATTGGATTCCCTCATGAGTTATTGTATGGATCCTGGACTGACTTCTTTTTTTCTTAACTAGGGAATGGAAGAATTTTGTGTTCCTTTCCCCTTCCTCAATCCATCTACAGGCAGCCTTCTGTCTCCAGTAGTCTTTCTTGATTGTAAGTTTCTGAGTGAGTACCACAGTGCATCGTTTCAGCTCCATAAGGTTGGAGTCACATGGATCTTCATCATAGATTTTTTCTCTGTCAGCTACCTCTCGTTTCGCTTTCTTCACATTCTCAAAAGTATCTCTAAAAATATTTCTATTCCACCATCTTAAGCATTGTTTAAGGCGGTATAACTTTTGTTGTAGCTTTTGCATTCCTTGTGCTTCCGTCGGATGCTGCCAGAAGGTTTTAACTGTATCCTAAAAGGAGTGGTGTCTGGTCCACATCTTAAAGAATCTGAATGAGGAAGGGGTTTTAACCATATTGGTGTTCAAGGTTATCAATAGGGGGGAGTGGTCTGACCATATTCTGGGAAGACGCGAAACTTTGGTGGTTTGGAACAGATTTAGCCAATTTTCTGAAAACATAACTTTGTCAAGTCTCTTCCATACTCTATGATTGGTCCATGTGTAATTACTGCCCTCAAACCCTGCATCAATAAGTCCACAATCTTCTATCGCATCATCGAAATCATTCATCGATGTGAGTCTATTCCCTATGTTCCATGTTCTTTCATTAAGATTGAGAATGGTGTTGAAATCTCCTCCAATAAGCCAGGGTTGAGCATTATTTTGATCTGCAATATTTCTAAATCCATCCCATAGCTCTCTTCGACCTATAATATCACATTTTGCATAAATGCATGTGAAAAAAAATGGAGAGGGCAGCAACTATGACTGTATTTCCATGTGCAGAAATTGCTCTTCGTCGATTAATATTCTACATTGGAATTCATGACTTACAAAACACCAAATCTTATTTGAGCAATTAGCGAAGACTTGAGAGAAAGCAAACCGATGACAAAAGAAGTTACTGTCCAGCTGTACCTTAGGTTCCATAACTGAAAGGATCTTGATTCTATGTAAGCAACAAAAAATGTGTAAATATTTTTGTGTAGGTTCATTTTTTATTTCCCTGATGTTCCAAACTATGAAGTTCATCGACATTTGTCATCAACAACATCATCTGTGTTTGTTTTATTACTCGAGCTTTTTTTGACATTCTATTTTTCTTTTTCTCTTCTTCATTTAAGGTTTTTGAAACATGCTCATCTGACAAGCTTCTGTGGTGCATGACCTTATACCTCGTTCCCCTCCTAATTGTGTCTGTTAAAACATCATCTGGATTGTCTGAGCAGCATCCCTGTGTCTCAGAATAAATTTCATTCAGTGAACAGATCGAAATACTCTTTTGCTGACCCTTTTTTTTTGTTTCTGTTATGTTGCTTGTTGACTATTTGTTTTGTTCATTTCCTTCTTGATCTATACATTCTAGCTGGCCATACACACTGCAAGGGTACACATCAACTGCAAGCCTGCTGTTTTCCTGACCATACTCTGCTGTTTCCAGATTTTCCCTACCCCATTTTCAGTCTGCCTCAAGTGCTGTGGAATAATTCCATCTTCTTGCCCCTCTAGGTTTTGCTTTTCTTTTTTTTTCTTTTCTTTGAATGTTTTTTGCCAAAATTTTTCCTTTTTGTTAAGATTATTCCCCTTGGTAGATTTTCAGCTCGTTCAGTATGTTTTTTCTGTCCCCTATTCCCCTCGTTACTCTTCGTCGTCTGCTCAATCTGCTCAATTAGTTCACTGCTCTGCACTGTTGTAAAACTGTTCCACCTATTTTTTTAACATGTGCGATTCTCTCCCTATCCATTTCCAGAACATCCTCCACATCCACCATCACATTTTCTGCAACCTCACTGTCTACTAGCCCGATATCTCCAATTTGCACTGCTTCAACATTTTTGATTGATTGTTTTTCTTTTAACATTACCATTTGTTGCTTAGGTTCATTTTTATTAAGGTTAAAAACAGAAACACCAACACTCACAACTCTCTCAGCTTCACACAAACTGCCAACCTCATCATACACATCACTATCACCCAAAACATTAATCTCCTTCATCACACCATCCTCCCCCACTGGTGTATTAACAAATTCAGCACTCGGCCCAGCTACATGAACACAGTTTAGAGCAACCTGTTCCTTACCTTTATTTCTGGCAGTCACCTTCTGAGGTTCTATTTTCTTACCTTTGTTTGTAGTTTTTGATTTAACTGGCCTAGGAGCATTACTATTTCCGTAACATGAAGCTGATCGTGTCCCAGATGGCTGCAATCCGTACAATATTGAGGGACGTTCTCATAGATAATCTTTTGTAAGATCATATGTGAGCTAATGCCAGGTAAACATTGTTCTTCAAAGCTTGTCTGAGATCAACTTCAATACAAATTCACGCGACACTGAGTCGAGTTTTGTTAGCTGTTGGTTGATCAATTTGAAGCAGCTTTCTGATTAGTTCAGCAATTGCCTTAAGAGCAGATTTTTCAAACAAATGCACAGGCAGCTCCGGCAACCGAATCCAGACTGGAACTATGGCTGATTCCATTTTTGAATCAAAATGAGGCGACCACTTGAACAATCGCATTGGAACTCCTTTAAAAAACCATATTCTTCTCAGCCATAACCTTGTATAATCAGTATTTATGATCAAGATGTGCTTGGAGTTTAATACACGAACAGAGTGACCACTGGACAGCTTCAAGGCAGCAAATTGATGGTGGAGCGGCTTCAATGGTGGCATCCCATGCAAAAATTTTCCAATCAGAGCAAATTGGAACGGCTATGAAAGTTTGGAGGTTTCAGAATCGGAGAAGATGGCTGCCTCAGAATTTTGGTATGAGGTTCGAGTACCTAAGGCATTAGAAGAATCAAGAATTAGAGATTTGCTGGAGGATCGAGGTGAAAGGGTGGCAGAAGACACCATTACTGCCGCCTTCGCGATGGCGGCGAATAAAAGAGTTGGCGATTTGGGCACAGGGTTAGGAATCGCTGGTTCCGGCTGAATGGAGCTAACTGAGGCTGCCATGAAAGTAGGAGGGGAAGGATGAGATACGAAATTGAAAGAAAATCTACGATGGAAAATATCAGATTAGGCCAGAAAGTAGTAAAACAGGGGTGGGTTGGGGTGGGCACCAATGCTTGAATAGAGTTAGGGCAAATGACCAGCAGCTCTGGAGGGTGATGGAAATAGGGTTGAGAGAGTCGGGGAAGATGACGGTAGGTGGAAGAGGAAGAAATGAGGTTGAAAATGAGCAAAATCGAAAAAGGGCCAATTCAAGAATACAGAAAAAGGAGAAAGAAATGGGAAATGAAAGAATGGGGAGGTGATCGTGGGGTGCGAAGGGGGGGGGGAAAGCTTGAAGGTCGTCGCTGGCACTAATAGCCAGCGACGCGAGGGGTGTCTGGAGCTTTAAAGCAAATATCGACCGGGGTTCACGATGGGTATAGGGGGGAGCATGAGAAAGAGGGTCCATGGACAAGCAAAGGGGATTGATGGAAGATGGCTGGCAGTACCGACGTCAGCACAAGAATGCCGACGATGGTAACACTAACTGGTGGGCAGAAAACAGAAAGGCTAGGAACAGGGCTGCGGATAAAGAGAAAATTCTAGAGAGGGTTTAGGGTTTAGGGTTTTGGGTTTAAGGTTCAGGGTTTAGGGTTTAGGGTTTAATTTAGGGTTTTGGGTTTAGGGTTCAGGATTCAGGGTTTAGGGTTTAGGATTTAGGGTTTAGGGTTCAGAGTTTAGGGTTTTTTTTATAAAAACCACCCAGCGGGTGGGGGGTTAAGGCTAGGACCCCCAACCTGTATATATAATAGATAAATCAAGAAGTACCCCAGGTTTTACAAAAGTGGACCAAAATAAAACCAGGAGTACTGTTCCTTTACAGCGATGACAAGATCTATACAAATTGACCATAATCGAATGGTTATGAATAAGACCAACTATACTAAACAAAATAAGCAAAAAGAGACGAAATGATGTATGTCTGAATGAAGAAAGTCCTAGTTGATCGATTCTGAGAAGCCCAATGATTGTTGCCGATAGCTGTTGTGATGTAAATATTTTGGAAGATAATGTAGAACATGCTTCATTAGCCAAGAAATCAGCAATCTTGTTACCTTCTCTATGTATGTGTGTAATCTTGATTTTCATGTGTCTCATAAGATATTTACTTTTGGCCAACATCTCTTGGAGTCTCTAGTACCCATGTATTTCAGAAGTAATGATACGAATGAGTACATGTGCGTCAAGTTCCACCCAAAGTTTGGAAATTCCGTGTTCGTGTGCAATTTGGAGCCCTCTGGTTAATGCAAAAGTCTCGGTGAACAAGCTGTTTTCTATTCCTATGTAGTCATAGTATGCCACCAAAGCATTTCCAAAATGGTCTCTAATGATGCCCCCAGCCCCTGTCTATCCCGTGTTACCTTTGGCAGCTCCATCGGTGTTAAGTTTATATACCATCCCGGTTGTGGTTTTTGCCAAGTGATCTTGAATGTTTTTTTAGGTTTTTTAGGAGCAAAGTAGTACTCCATTCTTCTAGCTGCTGCTCTGTCTCCAATCCAGTGTTTACTGTCAAGTTTCCTGCACTTGTAAAGACAAAAGAGGTGATGATAAATTTCCAAATAACTCTATGTGACTGAAAACTTGTTTTCCTATATTTAGCATTGTTTCTCTCTGTCCATATGAACCAAAGGATGAGACGAGGAAGGAGAGATCGAATATGAGAAGAGTTTGAGTGGGGATTAGATGAATTGAAGAAGAAGGATCAGATTTTCTGTTTGAGGGATTTGAATGCTAAAGATGTTGGCAAAATGACCCCAAACCTCAACCGCTTGTTTACCCATAATGAAGAGGTGTTGCATTGTCTCCATAGATTTGTTGCAGCAGTAACATTGAGACGCCAAAGCAAATCCTTTCGTCTGAAGTTTTGCATCTACGGGATCCAATTGTGAACTAACCTCCAAAGAAAAATTGACATGGTAGGTGTGAGTTGTTTGCACCATAAACTTTCAAGAATTGTTCTTTTAGCATTGTTGTTCCTAATGAAGCTCCAAGTTGAAGATATGGAGAAATCCCCATTTGACGAGATCTTTCATCTCATAACGTCCTTCGAATTTTCAGGGATAGGAATTTTATAAATCATCTCAGCCATATGTTGAGGCAAATACTGTCTTAATCTGTCTTCATTCCATTGTTTGTTGATCCAGAAAAAATTCACAAGAACGTGACTAGCAACATCTCTTTGCAGGGCAGTCACTAGGGGTTCTTTCCCAGTCCACTGATCGTACCAAAATGAAATATGTCCAGCCCCGAGGGCCCAAAAGATGTTGTCTTGCTCCTCATGTCTGATTTTACACATTTTTTTCCATGTAGGACTGTCGTGTACAGAAACTTTTACGGCACCAGGAAAAATACATCCACAATATTTTTGCGACATAAAAGAAGCCCATAAGGAATTCAAAGATCTAAATCTCCACCATAATTTGAAGGTGAAGGCCTTTACCACATCTGATAAGCATCTGATCCCCAGCCCCCATTCCTCAATAGGATTACAAATGTTCTCCCATGAAGTCCAATGCATCCTCCTATACTCCTCGTAAGTGCTCCAAAAAAACCTGGCCATAATCTGATCAATTGTGTGAAGGATTGATTTTGGTGGTTGAAGAACTTGGATGAGGAATATAGGCATAGATGATAGGGTACCCTTGATAAGAGCTAGCCTACCGCCATGTGAAAGGGTAGATTTTTCCCACCCATTCAGCTTACTCCTCATCTTGTCGATTAAATCCTAAAAGAAGATGCTTTTTCTATTTCCTTTAAAGAGAGGGGCTCCAAGGTATGTGACCGGAAGGTATTTCAAAGTAAATCCCATGATAAACCGGAGTCTTTGAATCATTAGGCTGGAACATTTTTTGCTCACAATGAAAGAGCTCTTTGCACCATTGATATTCTGTCCTGAAACTTTACTGTAATATCTCAAAAATTTCATGAGTCTTTTGAGGCCCTTTTCTAAATAATTCGTGAAGATAATAACATCATCCACGTAGGATAGATGCGAAATTCTGAGACCTCCACTATTGTAGTAATACATTTCAGCATGTCTCATAAACAGGGAATCAAGACTCCTAGAGAGAAATTCAACTGTAAGAATGAAGAGGGATGGGGAGAGAGGGTCTCCTTGCCTAAGACCTCTACTTGATTTGAAGAATCCAGCAGCCTTGCCATTGATTAGAACCGAGAACCAACAATTATCAATGCAATTCTGAATTAAAGAAATCCATTTGACTGGGAATCCCATTTTTGTTAGCACTTTGTAAAGAAATCCCCATTGCCCTCTATTGCATGCTTTAGCCATGTCGAGTTTGATAGCAACATTATCATGTTTCGCTTGGCATTGATATGATGAATCATTTCTTGGGCCAGCAGAATGTTGTCACTTATAATTCGGCCTTTGACAAAACCACTATGAGAAGGGAAAATGATCTCTGGCAGAATATAACAAGCCTGTTGCTGAGAATTTTGGATATGCTTTTATTGGTGATGTTGCAAAGACTGATAGGCCTGAAGTCATTCCAAGTAGTAGGATTGTTGGATTTTGGGATTAATATCAAAGTGGTGGTTGTGAAGCTTCGTGGCATGGGGTTTCCTTCAAAGAAGTCAAGTACAGCACCCTGTAAGTCATGCTGAATGAATTCCCAACAATGTTGATAGAAAAAGGCTAAAAAACCATCCGAACCAGCGATACTTTCCGAATCTAAATTGAAAACAGCTTGTTTGATTTCCTCTAATGACGAGTGAAGCTTTTCTTTGTTAAGATCTGGATCTAAAGATTTAAGTGCATCTAAGTCATCCTCCAACAAGTAAGTTATGTCATTTGATAATAGATCCTGAAAAACTTAGCTGCAGACTCCCAGCTGGTCAGTAATCAGAATCCCTGCATCGATGATTGAGTGTATTATGGTTTTACATCTCTTTTTCTTGACAAGAGAATGGAAAAATGCTGTATTCCTTTCTCCTTCATTTATATCCACCTACAGGTTGTTTTCTGTTTCCAGAAATCCTCCTCAATTGTGAGAGCTTGTGTTAG
>JAGSPU010000182.1:0-35762 GCA_019321725.1 Paulownia fortunei | reverse complement strand
TTGCAATATATACATATACAGATTTCTATCATTTTAGGTCATATTTCTCTTGCAACTTCAAATGCTCTGATTAATTGTAGGAATGGTATTTTGAAGTTATCTTTTGGAAATATGACTTTAGAACTAAATATATTTAATGTTTGTAGCAACTTGCAGAAGATGTTTAAGTACAAGAAGTGGATTCAATTGAGAAAATTGTTCACGAATATTTTATTTTCACTAATTCCTTTGATCCTCCATAAACTTATTTTGAAAGTAAAAGTATTTGTAAAAAGACACACTTCATACTTTTTCTGAATTTTCGCAGGTACGAGAAAAATATTTTTAGAAGTCAAGGTTTGAAAAACTTTCATCATCAATAGTACTCTTATGATTGATTTGAAACCTTTGCCATCTGATTTGAAATACTTTTTCTTGGGTGAGAATGAGGTTTTTTCAATAATATTTTTTTTCCAAACTTGGTGCATCCCAAAAAGGTAAGTTGATCGAAACTCTGAAAGTGCACAAGACAGCTTTAAGATGAACCATAGCTGATATTAAAGGTATCGGTCCTTTAATTTACACACATAACATCTATCTAGAGAAAAATGCTAAACATTTTGAAGAGATGCAACAAAAGCTAAATCCTAATATGAAAGAAGTAGTGAAAAATAAAGTCATTAAACTCTTAGATAATGGATTCATTTATCCTATTTCTAACAGCAAATGGGTAAGTCCTACTCAAGTTGTACCAAAGAAATCCGAAGTTACTGTAGTCAAGAATGAGAATGATGAATTAATTTCAACTAAGTCTGTTATAGGTTGGCGAATTTGCATTAACTATAAGAAACTCAACTCAGTTACAAGAAAATTTCATTTTTCATTACCTTTCATGGATCAAATCTTAGAATAAGTTGCGGGACATGAATTTTACTACTTCTTAGATAGATATTTTGGGTATAATCAAATTATAGTTAAACTTGAAGATCAAGAAAAAACTACTTTGATACGTCATTTTTGTATTTTTGCATATCAAAGGATACCTTTTAGATTATGTAATGCACCAACTACATTCTAACGATGAATGTTTAGTATTTCTAGTAACATGGTTGAACATTTTTTTTGAAGTCTTTATGAATGATTTTTCTATTTTAAGTAATTCATTTGATGATTGCTTGTCTAATTTAGAAAATATTTTGATCAGGTGTAAAGAAAAGAACCTTGTACTCAATTACGAGAAATGTCATTTCATGGTAACAACTGGTATTATTCTTGGACACATAATTTTGTCAAAAGGTATTGAAGTAAACAAACCTAAAATTGAGTTAATTACCAATTTGCTAATACCAAAGTCTGTAAACGAGGTAAGATCATTGTTATGACATGTTGGTTTTTATAAAAGATTTGTCAAAGATTTTAGTATAATATCTAAACCTTTGTTTAATCTTCTAACAAAAGACACTATTTTTGAATGGACTTAAAATTGTGAAAATGCTTTTGTTAAGCTTAAAAGCATGCTTGTGTCTGCCCTAATTATGTAACCTCCAGATTAGACTTTACCTTTTAAAATAATATGTGATGCCAGTGACTATGTTGTTGGAGCTCTCTTAGAACAAAGAAAATATAAGAAACCATATGTCATTTACTATACAAGTAAAATATTGAATAGTGCTTAATTGAATTATTCAACAACTAAAAAAGAATTACTCGTTGTTTTTGCATTGGACAAATTTAGATCTTATCTTGTTGGCTCACCAGTTATTTTTTTTAATGATCATGCAACTTTGAAATATCTTTTATCAAAAAGGATATCAAACCTAGACTGATTAGGTGGATTCTCTTACTCCAGGAATTCAACATTACGATTTAAGATAAGAAATTAGTAGAAAATATAGTGGTTGATCATTTGTCGAGACTTATTTGTAATAACTCCTTTAATACCACATCCATTAATGACGTATTCCCTGATGAACAACTATTTAATGTTTTTATTTTACCTTGGTTTGCTGACATTATTAATTTTCTTGTGACAACAAATATGCCACTGTATTGGAATTCCCAAGATAAAAAGAAGTTTTTGACCGAGGTGAAAAACTTTTATTTGGATCCATATTTAAATATTGTCATGATCAAATCTTTCGGAGATGCGTGCCTGAGGTAATATTCTTAAATTTTATCATTCAGGAGCATGTGGTGGTCACTTTTCGGCAAACAAAACCGCTGTAAAGATCTTGCAATATGGGTTTTATTGACCAACTCTTTTTAAATAAACTTACACTTTTTGTAAAAGTTGTGAAATTGTCAAAACTTGGGATCTATTTTAAAGCGAAACATGATGCCCTTACACCCCATCCTAGTGATTGAAATCTTTGACTGTTGGAGTATTGACTTCATGGGAGTATTTTTATTATCATTTGGTTTTATTTACATATTGATCACCATAGATTATGTCTCAAAATGAATCGAGGCAATTTCCTGTCAAAACAATAATCACAAAATAGTGATAAAATGTTTGAAAGAAAATATTTTAAGTCGATTTAGGATTCCTCGATCCATTATTAGTGATGGGGGAAAATATTTTTGTAGCAAAATTTTTGAAACTTTAATAAGGAAATATAGAATCATATATAAAGCTTCAACCCCTTATCACGCTCAAACAAATGGACAAGTTGAACTTACAAATAGGGAGATAAAACAAATTTTGGAAAAGACAGTTAATCCAAATCATAAAGATTGATCTCTTAGACTTATCGATACACTTTGGGCATATAGAACTACTTTTAAAATATCATTACGCATGTCTCCTTATAGGATAGTTTATGAAAAACCTTGTCATTTACCTCTTGAACTTGAATATAAAGCTTATTGGACAAACAAAATGTTTAACTTCAACATTAATGAAGTTTCAAAATTACGCAAATGGCAAATCAATGAACTTCAAGAATTGAGAAATGATGCATATGAGAATTCTAAAATTTATAAAGCAAGAATCAAAAATTTTCATAATAATAACATTTCAAGAAAAACATTTGAGGTTGGTCAAAAGATTTTGCTTTATAATTCTCGATTGTATTTATTTCCTGAAAATTTGAGAGCAAGGTGGAGTGGTCCTTTTGTAGTGAAAATGGTATATTCTTATGGGGTAATTGACATTGAGAATCCTAGAAATTGTAACATATTCAAAGTAAATAGATAGAGACTTAAACCATTTCTAGATAATTAATTTTCACAAGAGGAAAATTTTTTTTCTTTCTAGCCCTTGTTATGATTAGTGTGTGTATATATATACATATTTTCTCTAACTTTGTTTGTTTTGTAGGCTTTCTCTCTTTTATTTTTTTTCTTTTCTTTTTTGAGTTAAGTGGCGGATAACAGTACTCCTTGGCTATTGTGTTGGATTTATCAATTTCCCAAATAATTGAAATCTCTATTCAAAGTTACTCTCTTTTTCTCATTTTCTTATGTTTTCAAAATGGAGGACATTCTTCTAACTCTCAGGAAGTGATTTTCTTTTATTCCTAAAAATAAAATTATAAAAAAATTATAAAATTAGGATTGAAAGATTAAGGATGCTTATGCACAAGGGCATCCCAGAGGACATACAATAAATAATTGAAGCAAAGGTAAGAGTAGTAGGTGAATTTTCATGTGATTTTTCAAACATGCTTACTAGATACATGCCTGGTTTTGGTAAAAGTATATATTCAAAAAAATAAAGGGCAAAAAAATGCAAGATTGTCATAAATGTGCTTAACGGACTTGCAACATAAAGTGTTGTTCTTTAGGAATAGTTCTAAAAATTGAGAAGATAAATTTCAATTCACTATGGATGGACTAAGTAATGAGTCTTTAGATGATATTATATTAACTCTTGAGATGCATTCATGTGGATTAGTATAATGTGCAATTCTTGATTTATGGAATCACTTTTAGGATGAATATGAGCGTTATAGTTTTGAAAATCTAACATTAAAAGAACTTGTTTGCCAATTTATAAGAAAACTAAATAGGAAGCATATCCTCGACCCATAAACTGTGTTTAAGCGGTTACTGGACTTAAAATCAGAGAAAGATTTGAGGCACAGTCACAACTACATATATATTCATGTGTAAGTAGCAAATTTTTAAATTTTGTGTCCTTATTTTCAACCTTGCTGACAAAAGAAAAAGATGTGAAATAAATCCATTCTCTATTCATACCTTAATAAATAGTACTGTACTTACTTCATTTTTGCACAACTCATTTTCTACTATCTAAAAAAAATAAAATAAAATATAAGTTTCTTCCACTCGCAAGTTCAATTGTATTTATGTCTTTTGTTCAACCAATCCAAAAAAAATAGTAAGTTTATAGGGGCAGCCAATAACCTTGGTAGAACTTTAGCTGAAAGAAAAATTCATTTAGTATATAGAGAGGCAGTTTGGGGTTAATGGAGAGTGTTGCTACTTTTGCTCATGTAGGAGGAGTCAAAGTTTTAGGAGTTATCCCAAAACCTTTAATAGTACAGAATATCACAGGTATGACCATCGGAGATAGGATAAAAGTGCAAAACAGAATGCCTAACACGTTAAACAACGTGGATGCATTCATCACTTTATCTGGTGGTTTTGGTATACTGGATGAATTATTCCAAGTTGTCTCTTAGGCACAACTCAATATTCAGCAGAAACCTGTAGATAAATGTTAATGGTTTCTTTGATGGTTTGCTATCTTTTGTAGATCATGTTGTAGAAAAATGTTTTATTTCACAGTTTAAGAGATGAATTCTCATTTCTGCTCCAACATCTGACTAACTGATTGATCAACTTCTAGCAAATATGCCAGAACCTGATCCAGTCTTGGCTCGTGTGGATTGTTCCAACAGGGACAATGGTTAAAATTGCAAAATGAATTTGTCTATCTACCTATGAAATTTATCCTTAATAATTTCAACTAATAGTGTATATATTGTGTTATTTCAGCTTTATTTTCCAATAAGTCACATTTAGGTAATATCTTCTAAACTCTACTTTCTTATATATTTTTGACATTGGGATAATGTCTCGATTAGGTTAGGGGAGGGGATAGTTGATATCATGTCTTGTGAGTTCAATGTGTATTTTTCTAGTTTTTTTTTAAAAAGAAAAAATAATTTTGGGCGTGTTTTCTTTTAGGTTCGTTGAAACCATGAAAAAACGTGGCAGAGTAAATAATAACTTTAACACTCTTGAGACGTACCCCTATTTTTTTTTGGCATAACATGACAAGTTTGTGAAGTTTTTAACAAAAGTTTGTGAATTGTCAATTTTTTTTAGTCGTAGATGTTCTTCCAAAATGAATAATATGGTTTGATTGATGATGGGTGTTGTTTTGGACTTTGATGTTATTATTTGGTTAACATATATTTGTGATAATTATACTCAAATTTTTTTGCACAAATAGTTATATTATTCGGTGTGGAGAAAAATATGTCAAAATAGGTAGTTCTTATGCCCTTGCTTTAATCATCACTTGGATTTTCGACATGCAGAGGTTGAGTGTTATAACTTTTCCTTTTGGTCTGTCGAGGCGAACAACTAATTGAGCACCACTTGAAAAATAGTTACGGTATTAGGCTTTCTAGCACCATGGTCAAATCAACTTGTTCCCCATGTAATGTTCCAAAAGAACATTCTCCATAGTGAGCCACTTTAAGCCTTTGAATAAATAAGCCTTTTTTATGTGGTAACCATATCTTCTTACCTAGCCTAAATACAATATTATCCTACCCTTGTTCTAAAAATAATTTGGATCTTAAGAGACGTTCCATTGACAAGCTGAGCTTGTAAAAGAAATTTAGGTTGGAATAGAAAATAAGTATTGGGGAGTTTCTCTTCTAAAAAAAAATTGCAAAGTGTTAAAAATATTATGAGTTACAACTAAAAATGGGATGTAGCAAAATCAATAAGAATGATGAAAAGGGGTCTAATTCATTAACAATAGTCCTCGGTGTCGAAATTCATGGAGTATGAGAATTCTTCATTAATAAACTCTATGTCTCTAATCCCATTAACTTTTTAGAATCTTTGTTGTATCATATCATTTTATTTCTTAGCCATATCACTACCCCTGGCCCCATTACAACCTTTATTGAAGAACTTTTGATTTTGCATGGTGCCTTCGATATAGTGGAGATTTGTACCAAAGGAATAACCTATGGTGTTTAACTTTTCCATTAGAGATTGGGTGATGATTTCTGTAAGGTTCTGTGGGAATTTACTTGTTTGAAGCATATATGGTTTCATCACTATTGACAATAACTATTCACACACACACACTTGAGTATGCTTATTGTAGAAATGTATTGACTTTTGAATGACTAAGGGTTATATTCAACACTTGTTTGATTTTATTTCTATATTACTTTGTTACTTCTTGAGAATAATAGTTGGAAGTTAGTTATCATAGGTGTTTGAGGGTATCACCATTAGAAACCCTCACGAGACTATAACTCGTCGTCTATGGGCCACCTAGGGGTTTAAAGGCTTGTTGCATGTATTAAATTCAATCGTGATTTTCTACAAAAGAGGATTAATTTAGGTTTGTTTAGGCTTGCTCGAGGATGAACAAGGGTTAAGTGTGGGGGAATTTGATAAGTGCATATTTTGAAATATTTTTGTATCAAATTCTTGTTAATATTATAGTTTTATTAATATTTTATGATAGAGAATCAGTGAACAAAAAGAGATCAAAAAAGTCAAAATAAAACTAAAGAAGACAACACGTTTCGTGAGTAAGTTAGCAGATAATATTTTATTGGATAAAAAAAACATCACAATTAGAAGAAAATGGTCATTTTTTCCTAAGTCCATCATGTATAGATAAAAATATATGAAAGAAATTACTTGGACTTTGCAAGTAATTGTTGGGCTTGCATTAAATTCAAAATAAGCATGTTTCCAAACTTGTGCAGTTTTTGTATTTTGGGAATAACTCCATGTTCAAAAATCATATGGACCTGAATCTTACTTTATTTGAAAACCAAGGGAATAACTACAACTTTGTTATTGGAAACTCAGCCCAATTGTCACAACCTCCCAACAATATGTATATATATATATATAAACAACATGTGCAACATAATTTATGCATGTATGCGTGTGTATAACTTTTTTTTCCTTGTTAGTTTAACAAAATATTGATAAAAGTAAAGTGTTTCACATCCTGTAACACTGTACATACATAGGTAGTTATTAAAATATTAACAAGGTCTATCAAAATCAACTCTCTATCATAAAAGAGTTTTTTGAAACTAATATACAGGATAAAGTTACTAATATAATACAATAAACTGTAAAATCAAAAGTGCAGCCCACAAAATAGCCCAACAGGTCGTCATCCAAGTACATTGATCTTTGAAAGCCTGTAGGAGCTCCACTGCCAGCCCAGTAAACCAGAGGTCTCAAGTCTCACCATGCTTACCTACAATGCATGATCTACATAAGCTAATGCTCAATAAGTAAAAATCATGTATGGCGAGAGTATGATATAAAATCTCATGTAACTCATCTCTAAGATATGATACTATAAATATGTCAAATTTAAGTACTCATAAATCAAATAGTTTTTATTAAAAATCACTTCATTTTATTGGGCTCTTAGCCCACCTACTATGTACCGGAAAGAGCTCTGCACAATATCAATAATCAAATGGTCATAAACAAATTGACTCAATCCAGGGGCCATCTCCTGGGATCACAAGAGGTCCACCCCCTATCTTCCCTTGTGATCCTCCAGAAGTCTTCTCACCAATGGGGTCAATAAGGGCACAGTCAAGTGGTCCATCCTCTCATGACCACTAGAGGCACACCCCCTATCAACCTCCATGATCCTCCAAGAAGTAACACTCATAGCACCCCAAAATATCACATAAGTACACCTCGCATGCCTTGGTACACTAGTAGTAGCCAACCAAAATATTTTCTTTCTGAAAATCATGTCTCAAATCATATCGTGCATGAAAAAACCTAAACTATACTCATATGCCGTGCATGCACATGTAAATGCTCATGAATGGTATGTTCAATAACAAATGCAAATCATCTTACTCTCAACATGTTTCAAGAACCATAAAACTCTTAAGGTACATAATATACTTGACATCCAATCAATTTAAATATCATCAACGCATGAGGTATAGATGCTTCAAGACATAATATGTTCACGCATTGTAGTTGCAAATGGATCTTTACTTACCTTACACTGGTTCATGTCTAAGTTAATTAGTGTTCTTCCCCAACCTTAGATATGGAATAATCTATAAAAATATATTATATGAATCACAATCCTTAATTGGAAATTTTACTATCACTAATATCATACAAACACCTTGAATCTTAAATTAACTAGGTAACAACCAAACATTGCAACTTAGAAGCTAAAACTTTATGAAATATCCTAAGTAATTTACTTTCACACCTTAATGTGTGCTAAGATCACATAATTGATGTGCTACAACTCTTATAACAATTCCCTAAAAACCAAAATCAATTACACTATAGATATGTTGTAACAAGTAAAATGAGACAGATTTTCACCTTCTAATTTCCTTGCTACCACATTAGGTTTCATAGATATTTTGACATCCTTAGGAATATTTATTCACTCTCAACTTTTTACCACACTTAGCTAACATGTATAAAAATATAACCATGCTATAAAGTTGTCAAAACACATGGGTCTAGGTCCTCTAATTTAGTCCCCTTCACAGCATAACAAAACAGATATTCTTACTTTAACAGTTTTGAATGTTTCTTCAATATCATCCCTTATTTTAATTTCTAATCGATGAAAATTTATTCAAACACTATTAACTCATATATAAATGTATATGATAATAATTATAGGTTTTATTCAATATATCATACACTTTTGAAGCCTAAAACACAAGAAGACATCAAGGTGACAGTTTCTAGCACAAGTGTTTTTTATCAGGTATTTGCAACCAAAAACCCTTTATTTGTGCACCAACGCCTATCTAATAATATTATAAAACATTTATAAATAATATTCAAAGCTTAATAAGCCAATAAACCTAAAAAAAATTGAAAGTCAGGCCAAACCCGTAGGTTAAGCTCACTTTGCAGAGTTTTCTACTTGAACTTGTTTATTTCTCCTCCAATTTGCTTGTTTTGCCTCCTTTTTTAGTTGGAATCACTTAGGACCTATTTAGAGAGCTTTTTTATATGTCTTTGGAAGAAAAAATGGTGCAGAAGAATGTTCGAGTCGTAGCTGTTAGCTTAAGAGTGAAGAATAGGTTGAGGTGCTAGCTTGAAAAGTTTAAGCATGAGGTGGTATAAGCTTGAGGTGACATGTAGTGATAAAATCTGATTTTCTCCCTTATGCTACAGCCCTAATATTTTGTGTCTCACCTATTTTTATTTGATTTCAACCTATCTTAGTCACCATTCATTCCCATAAGTAATTTCTATGTCTGTTCATTCGATCTCCAAACCGATTGACATTCGATTCTTAAATGATTGTCTAGTTTGCATTTCTAAAATCATATGCACATATGGACCTTGTATTATGACACTTAAATCATATTATATCATGTCCAATATCTCAAGTATTCTAATTCATGGATGTATAGTTTTAAAACACTTCGATCTAATTAAATTGAATCATATAAACTTACTAGTAGCACCTTTAACACTTCTAAAATTATAACATATAACCTATGAATATCCAATATGTTGATCAATCTATTCTTTTTCTTATTTAAATATAGAATTACTTAATTACATTATAGGATCTCAACCACTAACATCATTTCATAGTATTAGAAGTCTAACGATTAATAATGCTATGTATATATGCCATGCAAATGTTAATGTAAATTAGCATATAAGTAACATGTAATGCATGAATCATATTGGCCAAGTTAGTAGTGTGAGGCTTAGGTATTGCATCTTCCCCTCCTTATTAAAATTTTGTCCTTGAAATTTACTTACCGAAAGAGTTCTGGATACTTGATTTTCATATCATCTTTTCTTTCCCAAGTAGCTTCTTATGTTGACTGATTTCTCCATAATACTTTAACCAATGGGATCTTTTTATTTCTGAGTTGTTTTACTTCTCGTAGAAGAATCTCTACAGGTCTTTTATTACAACTCAAATCTGCTTTCAACTTTATAGATTCATTTGTTAGAATATGAGATGGATTTGCAGTATATTTCCTCAACATGGATACATGAAATACATTGTGCACTTGTGACATTGATCCAAGTAGGTCAAGTTTGTAAGCAACATCCCCAATTCGTTCAATAATATGAAATGGACTAATATATCTAAGACTGAGCTTTTCTTTCTTTCCAAACCGCATAATCCCTTTCATTGGAGATGCCTTTAGAAATACATGATCTTCTATGGCAAATTCTAACATACTTCTTCTTTGATCTGTATAAATTTTCTATCGTCTTTGGGCCATCTACATTCGTTGATGAATTTGTGTCACAGCTTCTGTCATTTCTCGAATCATAATTGGGCCCAAAACTTTATTTCACCAACCTCATCCCAATAAACTGAAGACCTACATTTCCTACCATATAATGCTTCATAGGGGGCCATTCTAATAGTGGAGTGATAGCTATCATTATAAGAGAATTCCACTAAAGGTAAAAATTTGCTCCATTGACCATGAAAATCTAATACACAAGTTCTAAGCATATCTTCTAATGTTTGTATTATTCGCTCTAATTATCCAATAATCTGAGGATAATATGCAGTACTGAAAGATAATTATGTTCCCAATGTCTTATGTAAACTCTTCCAGAATGTAGACAAAAACCTTAAATCTCTATCAGAAATAATAGATAGTAGTACCCCATGAAGTCTAACCACTTCTTGTATATATATCTATGCATAACGGTCCATGGAATAGGTGGAACAAATTGGAAAAAATTGAGTAGATTTAGTTAGCCTGTCAACGATAACCCAAATAACATCATGACCTTTAACTATTTTAGGTAGTCCCGACATGAAATCCATTGTAATTCTTTCCTATTTCCATTCTAGAATAAATAAAGTTTTCAAGGTTTCTACTGGTCTTTGATGTTCTACCCTTATTTGTTGATATGTTAAACATTGTTCTACAAATTGAGCAACATCTCTTTTCATACATGTAATAGCCAAGCCTCACACTACTCACTTGGCTAATATGATTCATGCATTCCATGCTAATTTTATATGCTACTTGTATTTCTATTGACATTGCATAATTTATTACATTTTATACGATATTTTTTGAATATTAAACTTAATTATGAAGATCTTGTATGGTACTAGTTATTGAATTTCCTAATCTAAGTAGGTGATTTTATATTGAAATAAGAAGAAAATTGAGTTTTATCAATATTGGATATAGATGGGATATATAGGTTATAATTTTGGAAGTGTTAAAAGTGTTACTAGTAAGCTTATACGATTTGATTCGATTTCATCTAAGTATTTCAACGATATATATAGGTAAATTGCATATTTGGGACATTGGACATAAGATACTATGATTGAAATATGATATTACAATATTCATTTATTTATAAGATTATATAATTTTTAATATGGACAACTATTCAAGAATTGGGTGATAATCGAGTAAGAAACTAAATGAACGGCTAGGAAATTAGGTTAATTTTGTTATATTAGCTAGGATTATGATGTAACCTTTTGTGTTGATTGATTTATTGAGAATTATGCATTGTGGATTATTTCATGATTATTAAGTCTCTTAAATTCTAGGTGATGAAAATTTAGAAATTTTATGGAGGCCATAGCAGGAAAATATTTACTATTTGCAGAAAATAAAGAAGATTGTAAAATTATAATTTTCTACAGTTACCGTGAAATATAGTTGTAAGAAAGAGTTATTATCGACCTTTGGGTTGTGTTAGAATTTTTAGAAATGATCAAGTTTACTAAAAATCCATTTATGTGATCTTAGATCTCTTGATGCATGTTGAAAAGAAGTTTTTAGGCATGCTATTGACTAACTAATTGATTTTATCATGAATATAAATGTAAGAACAAATTCAATCTCTCTTGTAGTTTATCATATACACTTAATGGAATTTGATGAACCTTAAGTGATATTGTTATAATATTGGGCAAGGCATTAAGGTTTAGTGCTTCTCCTAAACAAGCTCCACTTCATATTCACCTAGAAGAAAGATGAATCTTGAGGTTATGTATTATTTATTGCAACTGAATTGAGTAATAATTTGTAACAAGTATAATTTTTCATACTAAGGTTTATTTGATAAATTAAGAGTTACTGTGATCTTAAGGATTGATTTTAAGTTTGAATTAACTATGAATTTTGTGTTATGCCATTGGGTTGACTATTGCCTTAATTATTTTGATATACATGATGAATAATGTGTTTATGATTATATATAGGTATGTTTGGGGTGATATTCATTGATGATATCTTAGTGTACAACGAGGAGAAATATGATTGACATTTCAATATGATCTTGGAAACTCTAAGATAGTAGAAAATTATTTGTTCAATTTACTAATGTGATCTTTTGGTTATATAATATAATATTTATTTTTGGGACTGGTAATTTTCTTAAGAAAGTGTCCTAGTAACTATTCAAAACTTCGAGATTGTATTGAAATAGAGAAGACTAATAAATGTGATAGAAATAAAAAAAGTTTTCTGAGTTAGTGATATTATTGGGTATTTAGTCAAAATTTCTCCTTAGTTGTTACTACTTTATTTCATCGTACATGAAATTTGAATGGTTTGCTAAGTGGGAAGAAATCTATAATTACTTAAAAGAGAATGGATTTGAGCTTCAGTAGTGACTCCAACTTTAGTTATAAGTTATTTATTGTGTATAGTGGTGTATCTCATTGTGTTTTGGTATATGTTTGATGCAATATAGAAAAGTTACTCAACACTCTTTGAATTAATTAGATTATTTATGTAATAATACATGTGACATTGTAAAACCGAAGTACTTGAAATGTTTATATACTCAAAAGGAATTGAACTTGAAGAAAGGATGGATATTATTAGTAAGTGAATATATTGTACGATCCATATAACTATAGATGTCATTAGAATGAAATATCTCAATAGACTAATATTCAAACAAATTTTACATCATAAATTATTATTGGAGTTGAGGGTTGTATAGAGGATGAATTAGAGTAAATTGTGAATTATATATTTATTAATATTTTAGTAAGACTGATTTTGATTGATCCAATTTCAAATGCTCAAAATAAGGTCGATGAAAGGTTAGGATTAAGATGAAAGGCATAAAAGACACTTAAATAGATTTTTGTATTAAGTGATAATAATCTCTTAATAAGAGATAGATGTGACTATGAGGGATAAGAAATTGCAAGACTAAGTTTTAGATGATGATCATGTACTTTTTATTTATTTTATTTAGTGGTATGAATGATATTTGTGATCTCAAGAAAATGTAAAAATATCAAATACTAGACGAGCTATTATGGAATATATTGTTAATATTTGGTTTGCCACTAAAAAAAAAGGATATACGTAAAAGTGCATCTATAAGAATGATTTAGTTCTGGTTTTATTTTCAGGTGGAAATGGGAGGGCATTCATGAATTTTGTATATGATAATGGAATTGGGCTATTGTTTATAGGTTAACTGAATATGCTCATTCTTTCTCAATTTACCCTAGGTATTCTTTGGAAATCTATGAAAAGATAAATGTATAGAAAGTGGTTAGACTTTATGATATATTAGTGTCTATTACTCCTGATGTAGATTTAAGGTCTTTGTCCACTTCCGAGAAGATCTTACATCAGGTATTGGGAACAAAATTATATTTTAATATTGTGATCATCCATGCATCAATGGAAAATTAGAACAATCAAATTAGACTTTGCAAGATATGCTTAGAGCTTGTGCATTAGATTGTTGATGTCAATTGAGAAAAATTTTCCTTGGGCCGAATTTCTTATAAGAACAGTGATAAGGCTACTTGGGATAGTTCTCTATGAGGCATTGTATGATAGAAAATATAGGTCATCATTTTATTGAAATGAATTTGGTGTTCTTTTAGGTTGAATATGGTTTG
This sequence comes from Paulownia fortunei, assembly GCA_019321725.1. Taxonomy (NCBI): domain Eukaryota; kingdom Viridiplantae; phylum Streptophyta; class Magnoliopsida; order Lamiales; family Paulowniaceae; genus Paulownia; species Paulownia fortunei. Next base: position 21,697 of record JAGSPU010000182.1, on the reverse strand, counting down.
GGAAATGATAGAAGTGGTAGAACAAATTGCCAATATATGGAAAGTAGTTAAAGGTGGCCATAGAGTTATGCAGATTGAAGAGGAATATTGTTGTAATTTATTATAGGGGATCAAATTTTTGAAGGTGTCTCCAATGAAATGGATTGTCCGGCTTGGGCAAAAAAAAAAATTGGGGATGTTACATACAAACTTGATCCTAGGTACATTGATTTATTTTATATTACTTAGACAATAGGGGATCTTGGCTATAAACTCAACCTCTTTACATCAATGTTTAGATTTCACAATGTTTTTCATGTGTTCATTTTAAGGAAGTATATCATGAACTATTTCATCTGTTGAAGAAGGAACTAATAGAACTAAATTGAGGTCGGAGATATGAAGAAAGACCTATAGACATTTTAGTAAGGAATGTAAAGCAACTTCAAAATGAGAATATCTCATTAGTTAAAGTACTAAGGAGAAGTCAATCAATAGAAGAAGCTACTTGGGAAATGAAGCATAAAATGATAATTAAATATCTAGAACTTTTTGGTAAGTAAAATTTCGAGTACAAATTTTTTATAAGGATGGGAGAATGTAATAGCCAAGCCCCACTCTACCCACTTGACTAATATGATTCATGCATTACATGCTAATTTTATATGCTAATTGCATTTCTATTGATATTGCATAATTTATTTCATTTTATATGATATTCTAGAATATTAAACTTAATTTTGAAGATTTTGTCGGGTATTAGTTATTGAATTTCCTAATCTAAGTAGTTGATTTTATATTGAAATAAGAATAAAATGAGGTTGATCAATATTGGATATAAATATGATATATAAGTTATAATTTTGGAAGTGTTCAAAGTGTTACTAGTAAGCTTATACAATTTGATTCGATTTCATGCAAGTATTTAATAGGTATATATGGGTAAATTGCATATTTGGGACATTGGACATAAGATACTATGATTGAAATATGATATTACAATATTCATTTATGTATAAGATTATATAATTTTTAATATGGACAATTATTCAAGAATCGGCTGACAATAGTGTAAGAAATTAAATGAACGGCTAGAAAATTAGCTTGTGGGATCTTATGGTAATTAAAATAGAATGCAATAAAAATTAATGTATAGTAAGATACATCTAATCTAGGCTTGAAATATTTATACCACAACTTGTCACCTCATGCTTGCTACCAAGCTTAAGTAAGCACCTCAAGTGCCACCTCAAGCTTTCCTTCACCCTTAAGCCATAACCAGACCCTCATTTCAACCATTTTCAGCTTCCAAACACACACCTTAAGGTTTCCAAGTGCCCCAAATTGATTCCAAGTTGAAATAAAAGCAAGAAAAACAAAAGAGAAGTGATTACCATCAAGTTTAACCTGAAAATCTGCATATGTAACACTTACCTATGGTTTTGCCTTTGGTTTTCATATTATTCTGAATAGGTTTATTGTGTATTAAGCTTTCAATATCTCTTCTAAAAGTGTTAAAAGTTTTTAGTTAGACTTTGGTGCACAAAGAAAAGGTTTTTGATGACAAACACTTAATAGAAAATACTTGTGGCAGAACTGTTACCTTGGTATTTTCTTGTGTTTTAGGCTTCAAAAGTGTATGGTATTATATTTGCCTAATTCTCTCCTACATAGCCAATAATAAGCATCTTGCATGAATATGCATCTAATCAATGTGCATCATTGAATTATGGCATACAAATAGCATGATTACACGAACATGGATAATTATTATTATATGCTCCAGTTATGCTTTAACATGCATTAGTACATGAAATATGAGATCAAACTTTTGTTTCTTGATTTAACATATTTCTTAAGTGTCTTTTTGTAATGAAAAGCTCGGTATCTCGGTTAAGGAAGATTGATATGTTGAATGATCATGAAATAAATTATTTGTATTGCTCTACACTTGGTACATTCTAAAGTGATTATTTCCCTAAATATTTGCTTTAAATATATTACATTTGGCTAAGAACTAAAAGTATGCAAAATTGTGCAATTTGATTGGTTGGTTGACTAGGTTGTATGAAATCCTTCTAAACTATATTGCACTTGATTATAACACCAAAGCATCAATTTTTGTCATCTCCCTAGCCCATAATCATGGCTTTTAGCATAAGAAGACACCAAGCATGATGGAAACAATCATCACCCTCCACTTACCTCTCTTTGAAATGTCAAACAAGTCATTTTTAGCCATATTTTCTTGTGGAAGTTCCTCAAAAAATGACCAGCCTTCTTCTCCAATGTTTCTCTCCAAATTTCTACACTCTCTTACTCACAAAAATTAAATTCAATCCATAGGAATCTATTGAACATAAACTAGAATAAGTTTTCACCCTTTCAAGCATGAAAACCATTAATTTTGGAGTTTAATTCCAATCTAATCAAGGTATATTCTTTTTCAATGTTCTTATGATGAATTTATGGTATCTTTGATGGTTACACATTTTAGTATCTTTTTGTATGATTGAAAACATAATTGGGTTAAACTTGAAGCCAAAACTAATCTAGTTAAGCTACTTTCTAACAAAATTGATAGTCTTGTGAAATATGCTTAATTTACTCATTTCTATTAATCTTGTAATGCTTATATTATGTTTGGAAGTTCCTATGAATGATTGAAAATAATAGCAATTAGTTTACTTAATTGAAGGTTACAATTAATTTAAGTTAGAACCGAGTTTACGTCATGTTAATTTGAATTGTGTGTATGTTTTAGGAGCTTTCTTAATAAATTATGTTTGAATTATTAGTTATTTAATGACTGCCCTAATGTTTAATGCTATGAATTAGTAGTAAAATATAGAGTATGCATTATTTTTAAGGTTATGTAATTAATATGGAATTGTTTACAAAAGATTGAAAAGTATATATGTTTTCAACTAGAATACACTAAATGATTTATAAAAAGGATATTAAATGGTACATGATGTGATTTTGTTAGGCATTTAACACATCCTATCTTCCAAAGAGATTGGCCTTTTTACTTAGCACAAAGTGGACTTGAGGTAAGTTCAAACTTTCATTTGCTATATCACAAGAATCATTTAATGTTGTTCATGTTTTAATGTGATTGTCATTATTTATCAAATGATGTAATGTTTGATGCATTTATAGTTTATGAAGTATGATACTATTAAGAATATAATGAGGTTTTTTGAAAAGGAAGTATGTTATTTGATTGATGGTCGGGTAGACAAGAGACATGGGAGGGACCAACAAACTTAATAAATGGTGGCAAATACTTGAGTTTGAAAAACCGGTATAGGAAAGTTACAATGAATGAGATAGAATACAGCTACTACCTGAGGTTGAAAGACCAAGTATGCAAAACCCTGTATTATTTCTCTTATTGGTCAATCATTATGAACAGGTTCCAAAAAGCATGGTCTATTACAATTAGTTAGGTACCACACTTCAAGGGCCCTAAAGAATGATTTATGAATGAAAGTTATTAAATAGAATAATGCATTTAATGATTTATGAGATGTGCATATATGCTATTTGTTATTGCATCAATTTCACCATACTGAGCCTTTAGCTTATTAGATTCTTGTGATGCAGGTGGAAATGTATAGATTTAGAGGTTGACTGAGTCTCCAGAGCGGCGGATAGAGATTTGTTCATCTTCCATGCTTCAAGTTGTTTTGTTTTTAAATAAGCCGCTCTGTTATGGTTTTGTAAATAGATGTACTCAATTTTTAATTATGTATATGGTGTGTTTCAAATAAAATGAAACAACAAATGAATTCAAGTTTTTTCTCTTATAACTAAAAATGGGATCTTTATTAAAACCATAACTCTAATATTAATGAAAAGTTAACATTTCTTGACTTAACTATATTAGATTGTTTGGGTTCTGCAGTTAGATTAAGAGGTGTTACAGTTTGTGGTATCAGGGCGGAGATTTAGTCGTTCCTGTAGATAGAAGAAGGCATATGAACACATCCTGGTTGGAAAACTCGGTCAACTATTTGTTTATTTTACTTTATGTTTATTTGATTATATTTCATTTCATGTTATTATCATGATTATGCATTTATTATTGGCTAATGAATAGAATGAGATTGGGCAATACATATCAAGTTATGGCACCAAAAAGGAAGACAATGGATAATCATGAGGGTAATCATAGTGTGGTGAACAATTTGACTGATCTCATTCAACAATAGGATAGAATGCATGGTAAACAGATATAACAATTGCTAGATATGCAACAAAAAAACTAAGAACAAAATCAGCGACTTCCTCCACCACAAGCCTGATAGGATAATTCACAGGCTTTATATGAGAAGTTTAGAAAGATGGAACCTATTGATTTTATTGGTGGGTCTGATCTTATGGTTGCAGAGGAATGGGTTAAATCAGTAGATACTATCTTTGACTATATGCGAATTGATGATGCTAAGAAGGTACTCTGTGCAATTTTCTTATTGAAGAAGGATGCTAGAACCTAGTGGGAATGAGCTAAACTTGTAGTGAATATGGAAGAGCTAACTTGAGAGAGGTTTAAAATAATCTTTTATAATAAGTATTTCACTAGAGATGCTAGGTCGCTCAAAGTAAAAGAATTTTTGGAGCTAAAACAAGGAGGGATGTCTGTATGTAATTATGTGAGAAAAATTAAATAGGGTTGCAAGTACGTGTCATAAATCTCTAGAGACAACAATGAGAAGGTAGATCATTTCTTGAGGGGCCTTAATCCTAAAATTAGAAGAGATGTGAGAATATCTTTAGTAATAGAGTTCAGGGAACTGATGGACAAGGCTTTGATGGCTGACTTAGATAAGAAAGAGATTGAGAAATTTCATTAACAAAAGAAGCAAGTATTCACCCCCAGAAATCTAAATCATTAGAAGAAATGAGAAAAAAAATCAAATCGAGAGAATGAAAAATATCTTAGAGTTGGGCAGACTTCTACTGTAGTAGAAAGGCCTAAATGTGCAAAGTGTGGGAAGAATCATTTTGGGGAATGCTATAGTGGTACTAATCGTTGCTTTAAGTGTAAAAAGCCTGGACATATAATAAATGATTACCCCACAGGGCAGGGGAGAGCCACTACAGCAAACATGTTTTTTAGCGATGAAATATTTCGTCGCTAACTTGCAAAAATTCGTCGCCAAGTAATATTTGTGATGAATACTTTTTGTTGCTAATATCATCGTTATAAGAGCGTCACTCCAACACTTATCGATCAAACTAGAAGTTTTTGTCGTTAAGTTAGCGATGATTTTTTTTACGGCCCAAGAGACATTTGCTCCAGTTATGAAGATAAACATAATACGATTACTATTATCTTTAGCTATGAACTTTGATTGGCCTCTATATCCACTTAATGTGAATAACATTTTCCTTGATGGGGACTTAGAAAAAGAAGTATTTATGGATCTTCCATATGGGTTTTAAGAGAACCTCAGGATAAACAAGGTATGCAGACAAAAAAATACTTGTATGGCCTTAAATAATCTCCAAAGGCATAGTTTGAAAGGTTTAGAAAGGTAGTGAAGAGCCACGGCTATACCCAAGTCCAAGCTGATCACACAACTACAAATACTATAGAAATGGTAAATTTGTTGTTCTAATTGTGTATGTGGATTATATAATAATGAAAGGTGATGATAATGCAAAGATTGAGGAGCTAAGAAAAAAACTTGCACTTGTATCTAAAAATAAGGTTTTGGGGGTTTTAAAATTATTTATAGGGTTAGAATTTGCAAGATCATTGGAAGGTATCTCTATCAATCAATGAAAGTGTATCTTGGACTTACTCGGTGAAACAGGCATGCTTGGATGTAGGAAAGTTGAAACCTTAATAGAGCTTAACCTAAAGTTGCAACCTACTAAAACTAAAGACAAGATAGATAGAGAGAAATGCCTAAGACTCGTGGGTAGGCTCATCTATCTATCATATACTCGGTCTGATATGGTAAGTTACTTATCCACTCACTTGGTTTAGAACACTTTGAAGATGCCTACAAAATTCTAAGGTACTTGAAAGGGATGCTTGGAAATAGATTACTTTTCAAAAGGACATCAACATATAGAGGCCCATATTGATGCAGACTGGGCAGGAAGAGTTATTGACAGACGGTCCATTTCAGGCTACTGAACCTTTATGGGTGGTAATCTTGTCTATTAGAAGAGTAAAAAATAGAATGTGGTAGTCAAAAGCAGTGTTGAACCTGAGTTTCATTCAATAGCTTATCGAATATATAAAGTGATTGGATAACAAGACTGCTAGAAGAGTTGAAGATTCTCATTCCTTCATCGAATAAAGTCTACTGTGACAATAAAGCTACAATTTTTATATCACAACCCGGTCCTCCATGATGGAATGAAACATGTGGAAGTGGACAAGCATTTCATCATTGAGAAACTTGACAGTGGAATAATTTATATGACTTATATTCCAACAACTAATCAAGTTGCAGATGTTCTCACGAGGGGGTTGCATAAAAAACTAATTTGAAAGTCTAGTTAGCAAGTTTTCCATGGAAGACCTTTTTATGCTAATTTAAAGGTGAGTAAGGAAAAGAAGAAAATCCTGAATTTATTTTCCAAAACTTCGTTTCCTGATTTACACGAGTTTGTTTCCTTATCAGGTGGAGAAACACAAGAATTCAAGTGTGAGGTGGAGAAACAAATTGGGCTCAGTATTAAGGCTCTTCGATCAGATCAATGAGATAAATACATGAGCATAGAGTCTCTTGATTATCTAAAAGAGAATGAAATTATCTCTTAGTAGATCCCTCCTACTACTCCTCAACTTAACAGAGTTGCGGAGTGTAGGAATTGAACCCTGTTAGACATGGTTCGGCCAATGATGAGTTTGACTGGACTTTCTCTTTCATTCTGGGGCTATGCTCTAGAAACGATGACATATCTATTAAATAGAGTGCCATTAAAATCGATGCCTATAACACCATATAAGATATGGTATGGGAAACCACCCTCTTATAAATAACTAGGGTATAGGGATATGCTACTTACGTGAAGCATCAAGTGGGAGATAAATTGATATGAGATCCAGTTTATGTAAGTTCGTGGGGTATCCAAAAGAATCCATTGTATACTACTTCTATGATCCCTCAGAACAAAAGGTGTTTGTTTCAAGGAATGCCACCTTTTTAGAGGATGAGTTTCTATTAGATAGAAATGACGAAGTTGTGGAAATTGAAGAAATTCAAGAATCGTAGAGCCTCCTAACAGATGCAGTAATGGGCCAACTAGCTGAGGCTAGACCTTCGGACACATAACCTCCTAAAAGATCCCAAAGCCACTTGAGAGGTATGACTTTTTCTTAGAAAATAACAAGGAGAGAATCTTCCCTTAGATAGTGATCCAAGGAGTTATGGAGAGGTGATATCTGATATCAACTCAGGAAGTTGGCAAGATGCCATGCAATCGAAGATGGACTCCATGCACTCCAACAAGGTATAGACCTTGGTGAACCCACATTGGCTGCAAATGGGTCTACAAGCGGAAGTTTGAAGTAAATAGAGAGGTACTAACCTACAAAGCATGACTGATCGTGAAAAGTTATACTCAGAAGCAATGAATTGATTATGAGGTAACTTTTTTACCAGTAGCAATGCTTAAATATATTTGGATACTGCTAGCTATATCAGCATATTATGGCTACAAGATATGACAGATGGTTGTGAAGACCGCTTTTCTTAATGGAAATATTAAGAAAGAGATCTATATAAGGCAGGCAGAAGGCTTCATATCCAGATGGAGTGAGAAAAAAGTTTACAAACTCCACAAATCTATTTATGGACTTAATCAAGCTTCCCAAAGTTGGAACATTTGGTTTGATGAGGTAATTTAATCATTTGATTTCCATAAGAATCCGGATGAACCTTGTGTCAACAAGAAGGTTAGTGGGTGCGTAGTGACATTTATTGTGTTGTAAGTTGATGACATCCTACTTATTGAGAATGATGTAGGGATGCTGCAGTCAACAAGATTTGGTTGTCTAACCAATTCTCCATGAAGGAATTGTAAGAAGTATTCTTTATTCTTTGAATAAAGATCTATAGAGATAAGTCTAGAAGAATGATACAGTTGGTAGGTGTTTCCCATGACTTGTGACATTTTTGAAATTAATGAGTTAATTTCAAGTGGATGAATTAATTAGATTAATTAATCAAAATAATTATTATTCATAAATTGTAAATGTTGCAAGCACACTGCAAGTTTAGTTGTGAATTTAAAAGGTTACACATAATTTGAGATGAAATATTTTTAACTTATGAATTGATCCAAGTTAGATCCAATTAATTAATCTTCATTAATTAATTGGGGCTTAAATTAATTCAATGAGTTGAATTAATTATTTTATTAAATAATTAAATTATTTAATTGAACCTAATAAGATCAAGAAGCCCAATTGGAGTGAAACAATTATTTGATTGAATCAAATTAATTGTGTAGTCCATAAATTAATTTAATTATTAAATTAATTTACTTAATTAAATAATTAAATTATTAGATCTAATTCAATTAAGTGAAAATAATTAATTGAGTTTGGGCTAAAATAATTAATTAAATTAATTATAGGATTTATTTTAAGTCCAATTCAATTTAATAAGGCCCATTAGGAAAGACTCATGTGGGTTATTGAAAAATGATTGAAACTCAAGAGTTTGAAATTCTTGAGAGACTCTAACTATTTTTGAAAGATATGAATAGATAGAGTTGGAGATTTTTGGGATAACCAAAATTTTTCCAATCAATTAAAATGAGACCAAAAATACCAAAAGTGAAACTTTTGGAATTTTTGAATCCCCTCATTTAAACTATAGGGGCTAAAAATTTGAGGCTAATTGTATCCTTCATATTTTCCGCCATAATAGAAAAATTAAAGAGAAAATTGTTTTCTTCTTCATCCTTTATTCCACCAAAATTTCATATTTACGTATTAATCCTTTTATCATAAGTATAACAAAAATTAATATTCACTATATTCACTCTATAAACTAGGTTAGTAAAAAAATCAGAATTGCTAGCGCAATTTTAATTTTGTATTTTTGCTCAAAGTGTTGACTATATTAGAGAGGTGACACTTGGATCCTTATAAACCTAAATTTAGAAAGGGGCTAGCAATCCATTGCATCAACCCCTACGATAACCAAAGTGGTTTAAATTGAAACTGTTTTAATTTTTAATTATCACACTGTTGGAAATTGCGAGATTATTAAAAATTATATTGGATTTAGGCTACACCTATAACTGTTATGGCATGTTATTTTAAAAAAATTATTTTTTTATTGCGCATACTCTGAGATCATGCGAACCTAACAGAAGGATGATCAAACTATCCCATTCCATGTGCATAGATAAAGTGCTAAAAAGATTTAGCATGGAGGAACCAAACAAGGATTCTTGCCTATAAGTCATGGGGTTTCACTCTCTAAGGCTATATCTCTAAGACATCTAAAGAGAGAGAAAGAATCACTCGCATACCTTATGCATCTGCTATTAGAAGCATAGAATATATAATGTTGTGTGCAAGGCCTGATGTCGCACATGCTTTGAGTGTCACGGGTAGATATCAATCCAATTTAGGCGAAGAATACTGGAAAGCCATTAAGATAATCCTTAAATACTTGAGAATGACTAAGGATATCTTTTTGATATATGGCAATGGAGAACTAAAACTAGAGGGATATATAGACTCTAGTTTTCTATCTGATATAGACGACTCTAGGTCCATATTTGGATACATATTCACCTTGAATAGTGGTACAGTCAGTTAGGAAAGTTCAAAGTAAGAAACAACCGCAGACTCTACCACTGAGGCTAAATATATTGCTACATCAAATGCAACAAAAGAAGCTGTTTGAATAAAAAACTTCATTCAAGGGTTGGGTGTAGTTCTATCCATTGTTGATCTACTTATGATTTGGTATGATAATAATGGAGCCACTGAACAAGTAAAAGAGCCAAGATCTTATTAAGATCCAAACATATTTTGAGACGATATCACTTGATCATAGAGATCATTGGTAGAGGCGATGTCATTGTGGACCGAGTTGCCTCAGTAGAAAATATAGCAGACCCACTGACTAAGCCCTTAGTACAAGAAATATTTAATGGACATCTCGAGAAGATGAGCCTTAAGAACATAGGTAATTGGAGCTAGGGTAAGTGGGAGATTGTTAGAGTAGGATGCCCGACGCTCAAATTAGATTGTATATATTATACTCTATTCATTGTATTTGTAAAACAATCTTATTAGGAATCATATAAATAAAAGGGCACTTTCTTTATCTTATGTCTAGCATTTATTTTTTGTACATCAGATAAATTACTTAGACCAAATTTAGCTATGTCACATAGTCGCGTATATGACGATGATCATGGAACATGTTTGTAAGGCGTTGGTTTTAAATATGTATCGAGTAAAGGGCATGCATGCTCGTAAGATAAGGATACCTCATTCCATAGCATTAGCGTAGTGACATAAGTGCATGTGTGTAGGTGTTTGTGAGAGAACAAGTATACTGAATTGATCTGCAAGAAATTCTTAGTTAGAAAATTTATTTTTCAAATTAAGAATTTCAATGTTACGATAGTACGTGACTAGTCCTTTGACTTGAGGCGCTATAGTAACCTTGTATGTGCCATGTCTTACTTTGATGCATTTTTTGATTGCCTGATAATCACAAAGAGATTATATTGGGTATTCCATCTATACTATGGAGGTTAATGAGTGGCCAATAAAGGATCCGTCACTTGTCTGGTAAAACAAGTGAACCTCTTTTGTTTTCATAGTTCATGACTCTGAATTCGTTGGCCAATGTATGATGAATGTCAAAAAAAGTATTTCTGATAATTCATTAAGAGTCACTGAAACTTGAAATAGAATTATAGTTATTAAGTCAATTAGAGTTTTGACTTTTATCCATACCCTAGACTCAATCGGGAGATTAGTTGATGGAAGGACCTTATGTGCATGATAGTAATTGAAATAAGTTCACTTACTATTTCACATAAGGCTAGTTTGTTATAATTACTTGCTAGATGTTTTCATGGATAGTAAGATTTTTGGAATTAAAGAGTTAATTCCGAGCGGATTAATTAATTGAATTAATTAATTAGAATAATTGTTATTCATAAATTCCAAATATTACAAGTCCACTGCTAGTTTAGTAGTGAACCTAAAGGGTCACACATAATTTGGAATGAATAATCTCCAGTCTAAAATTAATCCAAAGAGTTGGATATAATTGATTAATTAATTATTTAGTTAATTAATTAAGAATTAAATTAATTCAAATTAGTTGAGTTAATTATCCAATTAAGTAATAAGATTATTTAATTGAATCTAATAAGATTGAGAAGTGAATTAATTAAGTGATTGAATTAATTAATTAAACAAGCTTGGGTTAATTAATTAATGTGCTTGATGAAGTTCAAGCCCAACTTAAAATGGCTCATTGGTAGAAACCCACTTGGGATATTAGAATAAATAAATTAAATAGAAAAAATAATTTTTCTTATTTAATTGCTATAAGATATCAAAGTTGGATTTATGGGATAGATTCAATGAATGTGGAAGAGGGGAGAGCTGATTTCAGGGTCATCTTAGGGCCAATTTTTGGCCACTTGAAATTGAGGGAGAAGGGATTTTGGATCAATATGAATTTGATTTGTTAGGAAAGTTAGATTTTCCAAACAACCAATTCAACATGTGAGATTAAAATTAGGGATAACTTAATTCTTGTAGCCTCCATATAAATATAAAAATTAGGGATAACTTAATTCTTGTAGCCTCCATATAAATATAAAAATTGAAGACAAAATCCTCTCCCAAGCAGTCTCATTTTTGGCCATCACGACAAGAGAAAAGAAAAATTATTTTTGCTTCTCTCTTCTCCTCTCTTTTCCTCTCTTCTATATCAAAGTGCACGATATTGTTCTTCTTCCACTAGTTAGATTAAGAACAATCATAATAGGCACTCAATCTTTAATTCCACCTGTTGAATTAAAGATTAGTATATACTTCATTCTAGGCTAGGAAAAAAAAAAAAAAAAAAAAGAACACTAGCAAATTCTTTTATTTTTGGTTATTCTAGTTCAATGTGTGGACTACTTTAGAGGAATGATATGTTGACTCCTTGATTAAAGCCTTGCAACCATCCGATAATTGATTACTTGAATAATTGATTGCCTCAAGTATTGCATCAAATCAAGAGTTCGAAAAAGGGGTAACTAATCATATCACCATTTTATTTATTTTCTGTTTATAAAAACCTATTAATAACGCCAATCTTAAATCGCTACTAAACTGGGGTAATGCTATAAACATTATTATCGTTTTAAAATTTTATTTTTTTGCTGCACTTACCTTTTAAGTTACATTAAACCCAACATTAAATTCAGTCATCAATTTTATTGTAACCATATGATTATCCAATTAAATATGGATAATCCGATTTTATAGTGATTAAATAAAATTAATGATTTTGATTCATTAAAAAATTACTAGATTCTTTTAATAATTGTGTGCCATCAATGCAATCTATATTTATTGATTTTGCTTTTATCTTATTTTCCATCCAAGAGGAGAGTTAAAAACTAAAAAAAAAAAAAAATAAAAAAATAAAAAAATACAAAAAACAAAAAATAAAAAATAGAAACTTTTTGATTGAGATCAAAAGTTTTTTCTAGTTTGGTGATACCTAATTAATCACATGTGAAGTACAATAAAAATTAATAGGTAATTTACTTGATCAATTGGATCAAACCATATTGGAACTAGAATTTCCGGACCGAGACACATACAGCAATCACAAAAATCTCACTCACAACTTCTTTATTTCTTATTTCGTTGGAACAAATATGTGGGCAAAAAAAAAAAAAAAAATACAAATCCGGCTTCTCTCTTCTTTCATCTCTCTCTCAGAAATCCAAAAATACAAGCCAAAAAAAAAAAAAAAAAAACAGAAATTGAAAAAGATAACTTCTAAATGTATAAATTATACGAATGACTCGGAGTGGCTGAAAGAGCAGTTGAAAATCAGCATCAACATTTGGGAAGATCAGAAGGTGGAGACGGCAGCTTTTGGTTAGGCAGCTTTCCATCCAACACTATCCAAGCCATCTTCAAACCCCAGCTCAGGTGGACTTCAAAATGACAGTGCATGAACCAAACACCTATACATTTAAGATATTATGTTGTCAGTCTACAAGTTCTTGGTGGAGGGATGGAAAACAAAAGAATGATGATATAAATTCTTGGTGCAAACTTTGTGAGAGTATCATTCAACGTTAAATTACTACAGGAATAGCATAGAATGATTGTTTTCATTGTATGCAAAACAAGAACCTGGATTGTCAGCCCGGAAACGGATGGCAGCCCATCCTCCAGACGGCACGCCAATAGTATTCCTTTCGACGGGATCGACAAGGTTGAAATTTGGAGGGTCCTTTTGAGGATCAAAGTTTCCATATCCTTGGCCAACCACGAAGAAGTTATAGCCATGAAGGTGGAGTGGGTGGCTCTCGGAGCCAAGGATGCTGGTGTCCTGCATCACCACTTCCACTGTGGTGTTGAATGGAAGCACAACCACTTTTGTGACATTGGCAACTCCTGTGTTGTTTGGTGGGGTGCCTGTGTAGTTGAATGGCATAAGAGGAAAGCTTGGAAAATCGGTGGTGTAAACGCCGTTGGATTGGCTGAAAAAGTAGGACTGGAGAAGTGCTGTTGTGGGGTTTATGAAGGAGATGTTGTTAACAGATGCTGCAAATTTTGTGCCGTTAGGCCCTTGACAAGTCTTGTTTTTTGGGCAGGGGTTGCTTCCAAGGCCTACAGTAAAGAAGAACTTTTTGTCGATAGTTTGTGGCACGTTGGCTGGAAATTGAGCATTTGCAAGACTTCGAAATTTGTTGCTGAAGTTTGCAGCAAAAGAAGTCCCATTAATTGGTGGAAGGGTTGGGATTTGGAGACCACTGATTGAATTGTTTAGGGGTTTTTTGGAGGGGAGTTTGTATTCAAGAATACCAACAACAGTGGAATTATCAAAGGTGCCTTGGCCAGTGAAGTAAGGCCTGGCTGCCATCAAGAAAGTGGTGTTTGTGGGATTAGGCTTGGTCCTGAGCAGAACATTGGTGGTTTGTCCTGGAGCAATGAGGATAATATCTGTTTCGAATGGCTTTACATAAACAGCATCAGCTTCCACAACAGTGAAAGTGTGGCTGGAAATACTGAAAAAGAGATCATCATTGAGTGCAGCATTGATTAATCGAATAAGATACGTCTTCCCAGGCTTCACCTTCAGCTTGAAGGTTTCTGCAACAGAGTATATGCAACAAAAACTTTCACTAAGTTGGATACACAAATGGAGTAATCTCTTCCATATTTAAAAAATTTGGCGTAAAATACCATTGGCAGAACAATTGTACAATGGACCAGGCAGTCCATTTATGGTGTACACATCGGAGACGTTTGGTCCACCTCCTGTCTGAAGAGCCTGGCTGATAACTGCCTCTGTATCAGCATTCCACCACTCTCCTGTCATAATTTTTGTGCATGTTAGTACATACACTTTGTTCCACAGGTTAAAATCAACTCTTCTTTATTTATTTTTCCCACTATGTAATATCCAAGAATGATTAGAAACTTAACCGAAGATAATTGGAACTTCCTTGTGGGGATTGGGAAAAGGGTAAGAAGTATTTTTGATGGGGAGGATTATGATCGGTCCATAAAGAGTGGCTCTCAACCAGGAGATATGAGCATGCCAAAATAGAGTTCCTCTCTGTCCTATAATGGTGAAGTTGTACACATAGGTCTGCCCACTTTGAATTGGGCATTGGGTCACGTATGCTGGTCCATCCGCCCACCCACTCAACAGTTGCCTAATGCCATGCCTGATTTCATAATGCCAAAAAGCAATAACAGTATATATACGAGAAGAGTAGGTAGCAGTTAAATTTCCAAAAAAAAAAGAGGATAATACTGGTATGAGAATATTGGAATGACTGGAAAATCTCTTTGAACTTAAAGAAGCTGAGGAAAATGTCTGGTACCAGTGGATGCTGACATTGTTAGACACATTGTTAACCACCTTGACCACGACACGATCACCCTCCCTTGCAATAATGCGAGGTCCTGGGAACTTGCCATTGACAGTAAGAATGCTTTTCGTCTTGCATACTCTGGTCACATTATGCAGCTGTACCTGCAGAACATATGAATACGTGATTGTCACTCGTGATACATTTCTTAAACCTACTAATAGGTCAGCCAGCTAGTAATGGGTGAGTACAAATAGTTACATTGAACTTGTAGTGCCTCGTTGTGCCTGTTTGCTGTGCCATTGCAAAGTCAAAAAGCAAAAAGATCCAGAGAAAAGAAACAAAAGATGCGGTTGATGGAAGAATAGATGAGGCCATCAGTTCTAAATGTGAGAGAAAGCTAGCTAACTTCTTCTTGTGCAATGATAGCCGTGGAAATGCAGTGAGGATTGTTCGTTCTTAAATAGGCCTGATTGGTTGTGCTTGGTTGATTAGGAAATAGCAGTACCTATGTTATGAATGGAAGAAAATTATAGCCAAAGAAAATGTGATAGTGTAGTGGGATACTGTACCAACTGTTGGCCCAAGTGTCAACCTTAACTTTTAGCCTCTGCCAACCAGTGTAAATTAAGTGACCATCATTTGATTGAACATTCTCCCTAATGTTGTCAACCCTTTATCTTCTTTGGCACTAGTTTCTTCTTCCCTTTATACACAGCAGACTTATCCAGATGCCATAATTTTTCCGTTTCTTACAGGATTCAAACTCTATTTTGATGGGCTTTTCGCAATATAGTTAATGCAATTTTCTGAGGCTGTTTTAATTCCGATTAAGAAATATTCTAGTTGGGGAAAAATACATGATCATGCAATCTAGTTAGACTGTTCCAAATCTTTCTTGTAGCATAATTATGCAACTGTTAATCTTCCTGAAGAAGACACTAACAGCAATTACAGAAATCTTTTTTGGCTTTAAGCCAAGTTGTTAAACATCCTCTAATCATTTTCCTGTAGGACTGGCTTGAGGGCATGGAAATCGACATCTGATCCACCTTTCTTTTTAAGTAAGAAAAGAATAATATAACCCAAAGATTAGGCTGTTTAGTTATAGATTTACTATAAACAAGACTACTAAGATTCACCGTAAAGTAAAAATCTGAAGTCTTATTAGTAGAATACAAAATTGAAATTAGTATTTTATGGTTGGAAGTTCATTTTGTGCATCATCACATTCATTAGAAGTATCAGTCATGTACAAGGCTGAGTTTGTAGTTGCACCAACTACGGATCTTGTGGCCGACCCCTGAATATGTACTTAATATTTATGAAATCGTTCTTATCTTTCACATTTGTTTCAAATCGCACTTTTCTTCTCTAAGCTATTTGTAGAGTACTCAAAGCATCGACAAACCATCCGGTATTGTACATAATAACATTACATAAGCATGCATTACTACATAACATAAAAATAAAAAAAGAAGGTAAGAACGTATAATTTCACAAAAAAATTTAAGAAAAGGGCATTTGAAATCATGGGTTTGGATAAAAAAAATTCAAAAATTTAAATAGAAAACTAGTTATATGTTGAGAAAAGCTAGAATATTGAATTATTACTATGATAATGCAAGAATGTATAACAGTATTCTCTATGTTATTAAACTATTAAGAGGATTGTGAACAATACAAACAAGCTAATTCAACATGACATCGAAGATTCTAGTTCCTTCAAACAAGCTAATTCAACTATTAAGAGGATTGTAACACATGGTAATGTTTGAGAGCCTAAGATATTTATACCTTCATATACAAATAGTACCTAACATTGGGAAACATAAGCAAAAGTTAAAACAGATGTAAAATATACCTCCAGATAAACCATCCTTTTAATCTGCAGGGAAAATATTAAGGCTTGAGGCAATATGTTAATAAGGCACTATAACATATTATAAGACAGTAAAAGATAAGATTATACACAAACTGATGAGCATATTCAGGCACTAAATGCTAAACAATTAAGAGGTGACAAACATACATTTGTATATGGATTAGGTAAAACCAACACATGTAGATTGCAGATAGAATTGGAAAGAACAAATACATAACGACTGCTATTACTCCTACACAGACTCAATTTTGAAGGCTTCGACAACATTCTAAAGAAACGAGTTGAGTAGAGAAAACTAGTCCCATATCATAACAACTGCTATTACTCCTACACCAAGGAGCACAGCAAAGAACTTGAAAAATGGTGTATCAAAGTAACATTTGGTCCGTGGCTTGAAGCCTTTTGCCATTAAATGGTTGATAGCTACATAGACGAAAACTCCACAAGCGAGTCCCATTGAGATAGCATAAGTCCAATCAGCCCTACTGCCTTGAGTCGTGGCATCAAGAGCAATTCCTATTCCAACCCCGACAGGGCTTGAAATAGCAAAGGCAAAGGAGTAAGCCAGTGTTGCTAAAAATGGCCTCTTAGGTATCATCCTTAGAAGTGCAATGCCCATTGCAATGGCTGCAAATATCTTGTGAAGTGAAATTGTCCACAGATTTCTCCATGCATCTGCTTTGGTATCTAGCAAAAGAAAAGAATGGGATCCCTCAAATGCTTAATTTGTGAAGTCTGAGTAAAGTATTACCGTCAATTGGCACTTAAGATGATATACAATGATGAATAAACAAATCATATCAACTCATACAAATGCGAAAAGTGTAGAAAAACATTCTAGATGATTAGTTTATAAATTTCCTACCATGTTAGTTGATGCAAAATGTTCCATTATTTTGTCATTAGATCACCTAGCTAGCTAGAAAAAGTACCTCATATTTGAACAATTCCTTATAATGTCTCACTATTAGATGACCACAATTCTGTTTCTTTTGTGAGCATAGTGGCATGAACTCCCACATATAGTATTTGTCTTCGACTCTTTTGATATAATGATACTATGACAACTTTCGCGGAACCAATTTTGGTTTAAATGATTGAAATTCACCATGTTTTGAGCCGTGCAGTTTTCTCAATTCAAGTTTAGAAACATGCAGCCCGTTGCGAGTTCACTAAACTACTAATTAGGCGCAATGGAAACATGACCGAATTCGAATACAGAGGACAAAACAATATATTGACAAAATACTGCAGTTTTCTCAACTGCATCAGAAAAGTACTGATCATATTCAAGAGAGGACTTATCATGTAAATTTGTTGGTTGTAGATGCTTTAATGTATCTCATAATATCAACCCATCAAGTTACTGTAATGCACTGTCAGTATTTCATGCTCTTAAAGATTTGAAAAACATAGTTATTCTCTATACATAAGAAGCTTACCTGCTACTCCAACAGCAATGCCCTCGAAAATCGAGTGGAAGCACAATGCCAGTATGAGAAGTATGGTGTCACCAACTGAAGTAGTGCTCACAAGAATCGGGTTCAGCTCCGCCTCTTTGCCATCTTCCACGTCCACTCTAGCCTCCCTTTGGCCTTCCCTCATAACATATGCGATTACACAGTCACCCAACATAGTGAGAAGATAACCTGATGATGCCAACATGAAGGAAAAAGGATAACCTTTCGTCGTAAGATCGCCAAATGTAGAGGTGGAATCACTCAAGAAATGCATAAGAGCTGTTCCTAAGAACACCCCACCAGCAAACTGAGTGCCCAACAGAAGAAAACTCTCATTCCATCTGTAGAAATATGGTGAAACTCCGCCGGCAAATGTGCTCACGAACATGATTATCAGACACCAAACTTTTACCAAAACCAGCCCTTTTGAGTGCAAATTCCCGGTGTCGGTGGCAGGCGCATCACCCTCATCGCCGCCTCCATGACTTCTGATCTCGGAAAACTGCAGTAGTAAACCGAGAAGTATGATCAAGAGAGTTGACTTGACAGAAGTCATGGAAACTATTTAGTTGGAAATACTCCTGTTGGCTTGAATTAGATATGTTGGTTAATGTGTACCAGAAATTTATATAGGAGCCGATATGTACCAGAATTAATTATGTTTGCATAGTGTATTTTTTTGCAGTACAGATTTGACTTTTACAAGGTTGTACTACACATAAAGAACAATGCGGTACTGTAATAATAGACGGCTGGTTGGCTGACTGGCCGATTAATTAGCTGTTCTTATGAAATCTCTTCTGAGAATGTATATGAAATTATAATACAGCAGTGTGGTGACCATGGAGCCAACATCAAGAAATTCATTTAAAAATGAAACCGGCAATTAGAATATTTGTTTCTTTGGTAATTTGACAACTAGAAATGTTGTAATCACGATATGCTCTACAAATACTACCACCTGCTATATAGTTCTCTATGGGGCATTAATTAACTCATAATATCTGCATTTTGACCATTTCCCTTTAAATTCCCTGACAAAGTACGAATAATGATCGAGGCAATGACGTGAAACGTAGGTAAATTCTTGTGAAAAAAGAATTCCTGGTGAGCAACTTCTCCGGTTACAAATTGCAGTATCATGTCCTTTTCCTTATCCAATTTGATGCAGTTGATACTTGATGACTTAAATGGCTCCAGGCCATCAGAATGGAATGTGTTTTTGCTGCTAAACAACTCGAGAGAGAGCATGACACAAGCACTAACAACATGTGAAATTTAAGACTACAAGTTTATAGTTTATGTTGTGCTTCTCTGTTTCTTTTTCTTTCCTTAATCAGGGGTTAAATAGGGGAAGTTGCCCCTGCCTGCACATACCTATGACAGAACTAGCAGTAATCTTTGATAGGCTTCAGGGATGTTTATGTAATCCTTGTTTCCCAGTAAAAGAAAAGACAAATGAAAGAAGAAGAAGAGAAAGAGACATTAAAGAAAAGAGTTCGACATTCTTCGAAACTTAAGTTTTTTACCCCTTTTTACCAACTTGAATAAGTCTCATTTGGAGTCGTCACCTTTCCAAAATCAGATATTTTGGGATTGAAGTTTTCATCCAATAGTATACATTTTGAACTTATCCCACGATGAACAAATCTGTTTTGATGGAGCCATGCTATGCCCTTTGCTATTCCGACTGCAATCCTACCCTGACAGACCATTCCATAATCGTGGAGACTTCCATTTGGCATGAATTTGTAGACTATAAATCTGTCATTCAATTCATGGCAAAAGCCTACCAGTGGCACCAAATTTCTCCGTCTCAATCTGCCTAGTATCATAATTTCCGACAGGAATTCTTGCTCAATATGAGGGGCAGCGCAGAGCCTCTTAATTGCCAGGCACCAACCATTTGAGAGCATTGCCTTGTATGTTGTTCCCATTTCTCCAACTGCAATGACATTGTTCTCACTGAAGTTGTCAGTTCCTTTGCTGAGTTCAAGAAAACTCATTCTAGTGACAAAATTTCTCCAGCATTGATATCTGTGGACATATTAGAATTATATCAGTACAAGAATGATAAAAGATATAAGAATCCTAATAAATAAAACAAATTTGCGTTACCTTAGTATTGTCCATTCTCTTGCTCGAACGAAGTGATTGAAGTCTTGGAGATAGTCTCTTCATGAATTTGATCATAAACTTTCCGACAGGCGTAAACAATCCAACAACAAAAGACAGAGTAAAAAAGACTGCCCAACCAGCAAAGAATCCTCCTATAAATAGAACTTTGGGACCTGATTTACAAGGGTCTAAAGAATAACCACAAAGCCCTGTATTATTTGCATAGCTTTCAGGAGGAAACAATTTATTGGGAAATATGGGCACAGGGCCTGACAGAAGATTATTAGCAACCGTAAAAGATTTCAAACGAATGAGAAAGGTCAGCAGTGCAGGAATTTGGCCTGTGAGAAGCTTGTTATTGAGTTTCAAAACATTGAGATACGAAAAATTTGCGATGCCGGAAGGAATTTCACCATAAAATGAGTTGGAGGAAAGATCAAGCGCGGTGACAAATTGGATCAATCTTGATATGTCTGAAGGGATGGATCCATAAAGATCATTATTCGAAAGGTCCAAACCAGTTAAAGCCGTACAGTTGGCTATGCCCTTGGGAAATTCACCCCTAAGCCCATGTCACTGAGTCTGATGTTCAGGATCAAGTCCCCATGGGAACTGGTGCCCCAGCATTCAACCCCTTTAAATGAATAGACAAAATCATCCATCTTTCCAAATTATTGAATTTCCATGTGGATAGCATTTTGAGGGGATTTTGTAATGACTCCCGATATGATATAGGTTGGGATGAATTTGCGTAGCTGACGTGGTATAAGTCGGGATGGACTTGCGTAACTCGGATCATAGATAAGAAGCGATGTGGTATAGGTTAGGTCGGAGTTGAAGCAACTCGGATATGGGGAATAAGTTAATGTGAAGTAGGTCAGGTTGGGATGAAAAGTTTAAAGTATGGATTGACAGAAAACTCTCATTTATGGTGTGGAAGCTAGGTGAACAGATGTATTAGCTCAGCACACGGGCCCTGAAAGTGGCATGACTTGTTAAACATTTTGTATCTAGCATTGGGAACCTTACCGACCTCAAGGTCGGGCAAGTTCACGTGGAAAGGATGAAACAGTTATGGTTAGAAATGGACAAAAAATCTTTTTAGGGTAAATCAGAAAATGTGGATACGTGTACAGTAATCTGTTACAATAAAATGAGGTTTGAAATCTCTCTTTTACCCTTG
>JAGSPU010000369.1:0-35731 GCA_019321725.1 Paulownia fortunei | reverse complement strand
GCATTTAGGATGAGAAATTGAGGTATTTGAGGGCTATATTGGGTTCTAGTTTGTGAAAGCTTGATTGTTAGATTATAGCTTGGTGTTTAAGGTCTAGTATGAGATTTTGTGCTTTCCAACTTGCCAAATTGGGAATGGTGCTTGATGTTGGGTAATATTACAGGCTATTTTACATCTAAGGTTGGAGAGGAATACTAAACAAATTTAGACTAAGCCACCAACCAAGTGAAAGGTAAGTAAAGATTCATTTGCAACTACAATGCATAGACATAGTAGATGTGTTAATTATATGTAATATCGTAAATCATATGTGCATAGTAGAGGGCTCTCAATTGAGTATACATACATGGGCATTGTCATTAGCACATGCATGCATCATATATGAGCATTGTGATAAATGTTGCATTGCACGGCATGATTCAGAGAAAGGAAAGTGTTTTGCTGACCACTACTAGTGCATCGAAGCATGCATGGATTTGCATGGTTTTATGCATGGATTTACAGGTTCGCGTGCATGGATTTGCATGCGTATGAGTATGCATGGATTTGCATGCTTATATGATTATTGGCCATTGGATTATGGCGGTGTACAGAGCTCTTTTCCGGTGCATGGGATAGTAGCGTTGGTCAGGGGCCCAAAAAAGAAATGATTTTGAGAGAAATATTTTGATGCATAAAATTGCATTGTGAGCATAGCATTTTGAGTTGCATGACTTGATATTGTGGATTATTCTTTGACATGCATAATCTTTACTTGTTGAGCATTAGCTCATATAGTTTATGCATTGTAGGTGAGTACGACGATACCTGAAGCATCTTTTATTGGCTGGGCGGAGGTTGGAGCTTCTGCATGTGTCTGAGAGAGTGTGACATGGATGACGACCTGTTGGGCTATTTTGTTGGCTTGTTATATTTTAAGTTTGTTGTATTATATTTTTAGACTGGTACTATATTTCACTTTTAAAACTTTACTGTAAATAAGTATGTAAATATTGGGTTTTGTGGGTGTTGTGCTTTTATATAAATACCGATCCTGATATATACATGACATGTGTTAGAAAGTATTTTAAACAGGGTTGTGCATGTAAGAAGTGATTTATCTTTTCTTAAAGTGTTACAAAAAATAAATTCCATGCATGCACACATGTTCTATCATGTTAAATTATATATATATCTAGTTGTGGTTGTAATGGGGGTGGTACAAGGATCAAGTGTCCGTTGACTTGCTCAGTGTGTGGATATAATTGGAGGGAAGACAATTAGATTCCTTGTGAGCCAATTTCAACCAAACTGTTAGAAATTTGGATTCCTTCAATCCCTACGTTAATCAGAGTACTTTTAGGTATAAACTGCAAACCTAGTTTTTAATTGTTAAAGAAAAACTTTAGCCAACCAATTAATTCGTATTGATTCCCAGGATGCATATTTGAACCTAAAAGATGTTAGTCCTAGTGCAGATTGAACCGCTTATAAGTAGAAGGGACATGTACAAAATTGCCTTTATGCATGGTTTTATGTATTTATTAAAAATTTTAATTTTCCGCTGTGTTACCCATCCCGTGATATACGGAACCCAACAGTGGTATCAGAGCCTAGGTTGTGCATTTAACTTATTTTTTCACCTTGTTATGCCTAATTCAATTGAATTATGAATTGGAATTGATGATTAAATATGTTTTTATGTGTGATAAAAGGAGTTTTACAGGATTTTATATTAGGGATAAATGTATATGACATAAAATTTGAAAATTAAACTAGAAATATTGATGTAAGACATCAAATCGGACCATAATCGCATTATTACCGTAGCAGTCGCGATTTAGCACCACGACATAAGTGAACAATCCACTCCGTGATGCGACACCAAGTGGGGGGCAGCGGCGCGAAGACTTTCCAAAGCCTTTGCACCGTGCGCAGGAGTACAAAAAGCTATTGAAACTTTTATATCGCAGTGTAAGAACCAAGCACCACGACGTGATCTAAAATTATTTTCGATGCATTGCCACTAGGTTCAGGAGCCACAACCCCACTATCTAGTTTTCAATTTTTTGTTTTCTATGTAATTATTACATAATTTTTTTTATTTTATTTCAATTTTAAAAAAATTAATTATAATTTACAAATAATAAAAAGAGTTTTTATGAATAACCAAAAGCCTATTTATTCTGAATTAAAAATAAGTAGATTTATATGCTTTGAATTTAGTTCATGGATAGTTGATTTTGGCATATTTGGATGGATGATTATGGAGCCTAGATTGTTTATTTTATGTGAATGATTTTTAATGCTTTAGATTGTTAATTAAAACAAGGCTTATAACTCTTGCATTTTCTCTATTTTGTTTCTGAATGTAAATTCTATCTCCCTTCTATATACTTCTTCTTATAAGAAATTTAAAAGTTTCTTGTTAGGATAACAAATGTAATGAGAGTAGAATTAATTTGGTGAGATTTTCTTTTTGTTTTTTATACACAAGAAAAAAGCTCGAGGTGGAGAAAAGAAAAAAACAAAGGCCTATAAATGTATAGGTGATGTATTCATGTAATAGATAAGATTTATTTTTATTTTGATTAATTTCCCTTAGATTGACCATTGATCCACTTTGGCTTGAGTGGATCACATATAGCATAGAGGCCTATACTATCCCATTATGTATGTATGGTAGATACATGCATAAGTTTATTTAATGCTTCCTTTGATTATGCTTGGGATCTTAGGAATTGTGTAACATTAAATAAACAATTAATTAAATGATGATGTCTTGGTAAAATGGAACCCTTACTTAGAATTGTTCAAAGTCTATGTATTTTTAAGTAAATTCTATATCAAGTGTAAATGGAATATTGGGTTGGGCCCAACCGTCAAATCCTTCCATCAAAAGTAGTTGCCATGTGAAACACTGCCACGCTTAGTCCATTGGCCACGAGTCATGGGTGTTGGGTTCGCTATAATCATAGGGGTATATGCAGCGAAAAATTAAAATTTTTTTATCAAATATAAATTTAACCCCTTTGATTCGAAATAGATTTTAACAATCGCGCTGATTCAAGTGAATATATAAATAAAAATAAAATCGGATTATACCTTTCGTGCACTCGGTTGTTGTAGGGAATGAAGCAATCAATTGCTTATCTTGGACTATCAAAACTCACAGGGATACAAGTGTCTCCCCTCTATCAGGTCCACAATACGGAATAGCAACACCAATCAAAAGGATTCACTAGTATCCTTTTAATTGTTTACTAATCTAGAACCGGAGTATATTTTCAAGAACAATAAAGATTGATTCTTTAAGTTCTTGAAACAATAATATGAAGAGAATAACAAGAAACTGATTTTCTTTTTCTTTCTTTTCTTTTCTTGGAGAGTAAAAATAGAAGACTTTAAACAAAATATTTTTGCTCAAATTTTTGAATTTTAGTTATAATTTTCATCCCTCATATATATAGGCTGAAAATTTTAATCATTTTCCAACTCTTGGAAAGTTTTTCAATTTTGAACTACTTCAAAACCTTATCTTGGAAGGATTCCAAATCTTCCAAGAACTCTTCTCTTTTCTCTCTCTTATTGTATGTGGACTAATTTGAGACTACATTAATCATCAAAATTATCTACATATATTGTTGATATTAATTTGAACTGTTCAAATAATATCAAGATAGATATATATTCATATATATATACTATAATTATATTAAATCTTAGTGGCCTATTTTATCCCATAAAATTGATCACTATATTTATTTATCTATAAATATATTAATTAAATAAATCATATTTATTTAATTTATTCTCTTCATACTTTAGTGGGCTCTTAAGTGATCCACAATTATTTTGGGCTTGGACTAAAAAATCCTCAAATCAATTCAATTGATTCAATAAAATTTAATCAATGCAATTGATTAATTTAATTTACTCCAATTGGGCTTCCTAATCAAATTAGGTCCAATTAAATAATCAATTACTTAATTGAATAATTTAATTTAACCATTAAATTAAATAGAACCCTTAATTAATTAATTGATCAGTATTAATTAATTAATTTCCAACCATTGGATAAAATCTAAAATTAGAAATGTTACTTTCCATAAAGATGTATGACCCTCTTAGGTTCACTACTAAGTTAGTAGTGGGTTTGCAATATTTATAACTTATGAATAACAATTATTCTAATTAATTAATCCAATTAATTAATCCGCTTAGAATCAACTCCTTATTCCAAAAACCTCACTATCCATGGAAAATACCTAACAAGTAATCGTGGCAAACTAGTCTTAGGTGAAATAGCGAGTAGGTGAAAAACACCTAGCAAGTAATCAAGCAATCAGAAGATATATCAAAGTGCTGCAGGATGCACACAAGGCTACCATCCTGCCTCAAGTCTGAGGACTAGTCGTGTACTATCACAATACAGAAATTCTTATTTCGACGAGTAAAGCCTCCAACTAAGAATTTCTTGCAGGCCATATTCGGTGTACTTGTTCTCTAACAAGCACCCCAAATACATGCACTTACGTCTCTACGCTAATGCCAATGGAATGTTACATCCTCGTCTCACGAGCATACATTATATGGATGAGTCTTACTGAGCTATTTGATGTCCCATCTCAAAAATCTCTCGACTCGGAACTTATTTAAGACCAAAGCCTTAGAGGCATGTTCCATGATGACCATCATATGCGTGACCATACCCCGTAGCTAAATTTGGTCTAAGGACTTTATCTAATGTGCAGAAAAAAAATGCAAGACATAAGATAAAGAAAATGCTTTTTTATTAATATGATTCCCAATAAGATTGTCTTCACAAAAGCAAAAGAGTATAATAGACCCAATCTAATTGGGGCATTGGGCATCCTACTATAACAATCTCCCACTTGCCCTAGCTCCAATATCCCATGT
Organism: Paulownia fortunei; assembly: GCA_019321725.1. Taxonomy (NCBI): domain Eukaryota; kingdom Viridiplantae; phylum Streptophyta; class Magnoliopsida; order Lamiales; family Paulowniaceae; genus Paulownia; species Paulownia fortunei. The sequence goes on along the minus strand of JAGSPU010000369.1, from coordinate 30,832 downwards.
ATCTAAGGCCCATTTTTCAAGATGTCCGTCGAATTTCTTCTGTGCTAAGGGCTTAGTAAGTGGGTCTGCTACATTTTCTGTTGAGGCAACTCGATCCACAATGACGTCGCCTCTACCAATGATTTCTCTAATCAAGTGATATCGTCTCATTATGTGCTTGGATCTTTAATGAGATCTTGGCTCTTTTGCTTGCGCAATAGCTCCATTATTATCACAGTAAATCATAATTGAATCAACAATGGATGGAATTACACCCAACCCTTGGATGAAGTTTCTAATCCAAACCGCTTCTTTTGCTGTATCTGATGCAGCAATATATTCAGCTTCAGTTGTAGAGTCTGCAGTCGTCTTTTGCTTGGAACTCTTCCAACTAACCGCACCACCATTCAAGGTGAATATGTATCTAGACATGGACTTTGAGTCATCTATATCGGACTGAAAACTAGAGTCTGTATATCCCTCCAGTTTTAGTTCTCCATTACCGTATATCAGAAAGGTATCCTTAGTCCTTCTCAAGTACTTGAGGATTATCTTAACGGCTTTCCAGTGTTCTTTCCCTAGATTGGACTGATATCTGCTTGTGACACTTAGAGCATGTGCTATATCAGGCTTTGTACATAACATTGCATACATTGTGCTCCTTATTGCAGAAGCATAAGGTATGCGAGCCATCCTTTCTCTCTCTTTAGGTGTCTTAGGAGACATAACTTTAGAGAGTGAAACCCCATGACATAGGCAGGAATCCTCTCTTGGATTCCTCCATGCTAAACCTTTTTAGCACTTTGTTTATGTATATGGACTAGGATAGTCTGATCATCCTTCTGGATCCATCTCTATAGATCTTTATCCCTAGAATAAAAGATGCATCTCCCAAGTCCTTCATGGAAAACTGATTAGATAACCAAGTCCTCGTTGACTGCAACATCCCTACATCATTCCCAATGAGTAGGATGCCATCAACGTAGAGCACAACAAATGTAACTGCACTCCCACTAACCTTCTTGTAGATATATGGTTCATCCGGGTTCTTATAAAAGTCAAACGTTTTGATCGTTTCATCAAACCGGATGTTCCAACTCCTCAAAGCTTGTTTGAGTCCATAAATGGATCTCTGGAGCTTGTAAACCTTTTGCTCGCTCTCGCTGGATATGAAGCCTTCTGGCTACTTCATATAGATCTCTTCCTTAATGTTTCTATTAAGGAAAGCGGTCTTCACATCCATTTTCCATATCTCATAGTCATAATATGCAGATATGGCTAACAGTATCCGTATAGATTTAAGCATCGCTACTGGTGAAAAAGTTTCCTCATAATCAATTCCTTACTTTTGAGTATAACCTTTTGCTACCAATCATGCCTTATAGGTCGCTACCTCTCCATCTACTCTAAGCTTCCGCTTGTAGACCCATTTACAGCCAATGGAACAATTCCCTGTGTTGGGTCCACCAAAGTCCATACCTTGTTGGAGTACATAGAGTCCATTTCAGACTGCACAGCTTCTTGCCACTTCTTCGAGTCGATGTTAGACATCGCCTCTCCATAGCTTCTTGGATCATTATCCAAGGGAGTCCCTCTTCTTTGTTCTCTAACAACAAGTTGTACCTCTTAGGTACCCTTGAGACCCTTTCGAATCTTCGAAGAGATTTTACCTTAGAGGTCCAGCATCAGCTGGTGTACCATTTACTGCGTCAGTTAGGGTGTTCTGTGGTTCTTGAACCTCTTCAAGTTCTACGATATTGCCACTTCTATCTGAAAGAAATTCTTCTTCACGGAAGGTAGCATTCCTCAAAACAAACACCCTTTATTCCGTGGCATCATAGAAATAGTATCCAATAGACTCCTTTGGATACCCCACAAACTTGCATAAGCTAGATCTCATATCCAACTTATCTCCCACTAGCTGCTTCACATAAGCAGCACACCCCATACCCTAAGGTATTTATAGGAAGGTGTCTTTCCATACCACATCTCATATGGTGTTTTGGGCACGGCTTTGGATGGCACCCTATTTAATAGGTATGCTACCGTTTCTAAGGCATAGCCCCAGAATGAAAAAGGTAATGAAGTGAAGCTCATCATAAATCGAACCATGTCTAACAAGGTTCGATTCCTGCGTTCTGCAACTCCGTTGAGTTGGGGAGTAGTAGGAGGAGTCCACTGTGAGAGAATCTCATTCTCTTTTAGATAATCTAAAAATTATGTGCTTAAGTATTCACCTCCTCGATCATATCGAAGAGTTTTTATACTTAATCCAGTTTGTTTCTCTACTTTAGTTCTAAATTCTTTGAACTTTTCAAATACTTCAGACTTGTACCATAAAAGGTACACATAACCATACCTAGAGAAGTCATCGGTAAAGGTTAAGAAGTAGTTATAGTTCCCATGGGCACTAACATTTAGTGGTCCACATACATCTGTATGGATCAAATCCAATAGATGCTTGGCTCGCTCTACTTGTCCAACAAATGGAGATTTGGTTATCTTTCCTTTGCGGCAGGATTCACAAGTTGGTAGTTCTTGATCTTTCGTTAGATCAACCAATTGTGCCAATTTATTAATCATTTTCTCAGAAATATGTCATAATCTTGCGTGCCACAGGCTCATTGAACTATGATTATCTAATTTTTTTTATTTTGTTGAATTGTGAAAATGGGGTTATGGGGAGTAATAGTATATAAACAATTCGTCAAAGAACTAGAATATATAAAATCAGAACATTTGAAAATGGAATAATTTCCATTCTCAATGGTAAATCTAAAACCTTCTCTATCCAAAACTGGAATAGAGAGAATGTTCTTAATAATATCCGGAACAAAAAGATAATTATTAAAAACTATTACATAACTATTCTCTAAAGCCAAATTAACGGTCCCTATAGCTAATGCAGCAACTCTTGCTCCATTTTCCATCCTAAGGACTGTCTCTCCTCCATCCAACTTTCTATTTCTTGCCATCATCTGCAAATCATTGCAAATATGTGAGCCACAACCGATATCTAATACCCAAGAAGTATTGTTAACCGACAAGTTAACTTCAATAAAATATATACTTGAATTCTTCAGGCTTGTAAGATACTCCTTGCAATTCCTCTTCCAGTGCTCTGGTTTGCCGCAGTAATGACACTTGTCATTGGCTTGAGAAGAAACCTTTTTGACACCGCCCTTAGCTTTCAGCTTGTTGGGTTTAGAGAAACCCTTTTCTTTCTTCTTCCTTTCTTTCTTGGGCTTTTTAGCCTTTGATCCGGAAGAAGATCCAACAAGCAGAACCGGCTTATCCTTTTTATAGTGGACTCAGCCATCTTTAACATGTTCACAAGCTCAGCGAGACTCATCTCCATGTTGTGCATGTTAAAGTTGACAACAAATGTGTCAAATGATGGAGACAGAGACTACAGCAGAAGGTCCGTATAGAGTTCGTTCTCCATAACGACTCCAAGGGACACCAGCCTTTCAAATAAGGGCTATCATCTTCAATCCATGATCATGGACTAAAGAGCCCTCAGTCATACGACATTTGAAAAGCTCTTTTGAGATCTAATATCGTCTGCCGAGTTCTTTCACCATACAACTCTTGTAGGTGAATGAGGATCACATAAGTAGTATCTTGATCATCGTTTTGCCTCTACAGCTTATTTGACATCGATGCCAACATGTAACATCGAGCCTGCAGATTGTCATCAACATGACGTAAGTAATTTGCATAATCCTCTGAAGTAATATCCTCTGGTGGTACCGAAGGAGGCACAGTGTCGAGGACATATGCCCTCTTCTCCGACTGAAGAACTATCTTCAGGTTTCTTAGCCAATCGACAAAATTAGGTCCAGTTAATTTGTTTTGTTCAAGGATTGTTGCAAGTGGATTCTTTGCCATTTTAGTAGAATAATCTACAAAATATGCACGAAGCAGAAAATGAGTAAACTATGGGAAAAATATAATTCATTTAATATAAGGTTTTTAATACTAAATGTCTCCTACTATTTTCTTCGAATTCCATCACCCCTAATGGAATTTCGGGAAATTAAATTTCCTAGTGAGCTTGAGGTCCAATGAAAATATTTCACACCCCAATTTTATGAGCCCATGAAATATTTTTATCGGTAGTCAACTCTTTGACGATTGTATCACTATACAACCCTCAATTTTGTTTTGCCTCACCTCTTCTCATATATACCCCAATTTTATGAGCCCATATAGTACTAAGTGTCAAACAATACCCATCAAACATTTGTGTAGATAGAGCATCAAGATGTCCCACGACTCATGGCCAACATAATGACGATTTCATCCCACGAGCATCTCTATGCTTGGTAGAGATCACAGCTTTCCAACACAAGACCACCCCACGACTCATGGTCAATGATCAAGTGCGGTAGCGGTCGTCATGTCTCTATCTTTGATGGTAGGCATGGAACGATAGGTCCTACCTAACTTGTCCATTTTTGTTTGAAATCGAATTTTCAAAAAAATATTTTACTTAATTTTAATAAATTAAGTGGGGTTAATTTTATCCAAGACCTCGTCATAATTTAAATTAGGTTGGTTATTTAATGCATGACATCATAATATCATTCCACAATTATAAAACATTAAATAAAATCCTAAGCATGCATCTAATACATACTTAAATAAATGGATGATCATGAACCAATCCTATGCGATCCATTTGAGCTAAAAATAGACCTAAGGTCAATCTAAGGGTAATAAAATGGAATAGAACCTATTCTATTACATAATTGTATCTCATACAAACATGGGCCTTCTTTTTTATTCTCTTTCATCTTCCAAAGAAAAAGAAAAACCTTACCATCTATTCTACTCTCTTTACATAAAATAAAATAACTTACATAAATGAAATAAAAGGCTCGCAGGCCCCATTTTAAAACTCAAAAATATTAAATAAAACCAATCACATTGGTCCAATGGCTCATGATCATCCCATACATGCTCATAATTAACATCATATATAATTATCAAAACATGTAAATTTACCAAATTGTTAAACGCAATTTTTCTTTTAACTTGGTATAATTTTTAATTGCTTGAAAAATAATTTTTCAGAAATAATTAAAATTAACATTTAATTTTAATATTCTAGAAAATAAAATTAAAAAAAATGGACCAAGAACAACACGACGAGCAGCACTACTACTGCCCGTCGGGCTCGAGCAGTCGGGCGCTCAGCGCCCGCTGTCAGGTGCTGGGCGATGGGTGATGGGTGCCGGGCGCCCAGCGCCCAGTGACGGGTGCCGGGCGCCAAACGCCCAGTGCCGGGTGCCGGTGCCCGTGGGCGCGCTGGCACCCGCTGCCGGGTGCCTACGTGCACAGCCATCGGCTGTCCAACACCCGACGCCCGTGTCATCATTTTTTTTTCATATTTAAACAACTTAAATAAGCAATTAAAATTCTTTCAATTAAAAAATTTCTGAAAATATGCAAAATCAAATTTTACATAATTAACATGAATTTAAACAATTTAAAAACATGTATTCATAAATCTGAAATTCACTAAATAAGCGAAACCGTGGCTCTGATACCACTGTTGGGTTCGCTATAATCATAGGGGTATACGCAGAGAAAAATTAAAATTTTATCAAATATAAATTTAACCCATTTGATTCAAAATAGATTTTAACGATCGCGCTTATTCAAGTGAATATATAAATAAATATAAAATCGGATTATACCTTTCGTGCACTTCGGTTGTTGTAGGGAATGAAGCAATCAATTGCTTATCCTGGACTATCAGAACTCGCAGGAATCGAAGTGTCTCCCCTCTATCAGGTCCACAATACGGAATAGCAACACCAATCAAAAGGATTCACTAGTAACCTTTTAATTGTTTACTAATCTAGAATCGAGTATATTTTGAAGAACAATAAAGATTGATTCTTTAAGTTCTTGAAACAATAATATGAAGAGAATAACAAGAAACTGATTTTCTTTTTCTTTCTTTTCTTTTCTTGGAGAGTAAAAATAGAAGACTTTAAACAAAATACTTTTTGCTCAAATTTTTGAATTTTAGTTATGTAATTTTCATTCATCATATATATAGGGCTGAAAATTTTAATCATTTTCCAACTTTTGGAAAGTTTTTCAATTTTGAACTACTTCAAAACCTTATATTGGAAGGATTCCAAATCTTCCAAGAACTCTTCTCTTTCTCTCTCTTATTGTATGTGGACTAATTTGAGACTACATTAATCATCAAAATTGTCTACATACATTATTGATATTAATTTGAACTCTTCAAATAATATCAAGTTAGATATATATCATATATATATATACTATAATTATATTAAATCTTAGTGGCCTATTTTATCCCATAAAATTGGTCACTATATTTATTTATCTATAAATATATTAATTAAATAAATCATATTTATTTAATTTATTCTCTTCATACTTTAGTGGGCTTCTTAAGTGATCTACATTTATTTTGGGCTTGGACTCAAAAATTCCCAAATTAATTCAATTGATTCAATCCTAATTTAATCAATCCAATTGATTAATTTAATTTACTCCAATTGGGCTTCCTAATCAAATTAGGTCTAATTAAATAATCAAATTACTTAATTGAATAATTTAATTTAACCATTAAATTAAATAGAAACCTTAATTAATTAATTGATCAGTATTAATTAATTAATTTCCAACCATTGGATAAAATCTAAAATTAGAAATGTTACTTTCCATAAAGATGTGTGACCCTCTTAGGTTCACTAGTAAGCTAGTAGTGGGTTTGCAACATTTACCACTTTTGAATAACAATTATTTCAATTAATTAATCCAATTAATTAATCCGCTTGGAATCAACTCCTTAATTCCAAGAACCTCACTATCCATGAAAACACCTAGCAAGTAATTATGGCAAACTAGTCTTAGGTGAAATAGCGAGTAAACCTATTTCAGTTGCGAGTACAATACACGTACGGTCCTTTCGACAGCTAATCTCCTGATTGAATATAAGGCATGGATTATAAGTCAAAATCCTAAATGATTCAATAACTGTGATCCCATTTCAAATTTTAATGATTCTTGATGAATCATAATTCATACTGCCTTGGCCAAGGTCTTTGAATCACGAACTATGAAAATACAGGAGATTCCCTTGTTTAATAAGACAAGTGTCGAATTCTATGTTGGCCACTGACAAACCTCCATACACACCAGTGCAACACCCAACATACCCCCTTTGTGATTGTCAAGCAATCAGAAGATATATCAAAGTTCTGCAGGATGCACACAAGGCTACCATCCCGCCTCAAGTCTGAGGACTAGTCGTGTACTATCGCAACACAGAAATTCTTATTTCGACGGGCAAAGCCTCCAACTAAGAATTTCTTGTGGGCCATATTCAGTGTACTTGTTCCCTAACAAGTACCCATATACATGCACTTACGTTCCTACACTAATGCCAATGGAATGTGACATTCTCGTCTCACGAGCATGCATTATATGTATGATTCTTACTGAGCTATTTGATGTCCCATCTCAAAAAGCTCTCGACTCAGAACTTATTTAAGACCAAAGCCTTAGTGGCATGTTCCATGATCGCCATCATATGCGCGACCATGCCTCGTAGCTAAATTTGGTCTAAGGACTTTATCTAATGTGCAGAAAAAAAATACAAGACATAAGATAAAGAAAATGCCTTTTTTATTAATATGATTTCCAATAAGATTGTCTTTGCAAAAGCAAAAGAGTATAATACACTCAATCTAATTGGGGCGTTGGGCATCCTACTCTAACAATGGGATGTGCTAAATGGAGATAACAACTATGACCATTACTAGCATAGACATGCCATGATGTAGGAGGCTTAAGGTTGTTGGCCATGACTCGTGGGATATATTTTAGTTATCTTACTCACATTGATGTTTGATGGGAAACACTTGTCACTTAGTACCTTATGGGCTTATAAAATTGGGGTGTATGGGAAGTAGTGAGGCAAAATAGCTTGAGGGTTGCATAGGGATACAATTGCTAATATGTTATCTACCTTTTAGTTTTATCATATGGGTTCATAAAATTAGGGTGTATGATAAGGCTAATTAGACTTCAAGCCCACTAGAAAATATGATTTCCCGAATATCCTTCTAGAGGGTAATGGGATTTAAATAAAATAGTGGGAGACATTTATAATTAAAGACCTTATTATGAATGAATAAACTATTGAATTTATGTTTATTTTCTGCCTTACATTTTTGTAGATAGTTGGTTTACAAATGGCTAAAAATCCACTTACTTTAATTCTTGACACCAACAAACTAACCTATCCATTAATATATGCCATAGAAGAAGAGCACAAGTGGATGATAATCTGCAAGCTCGGTGCGATATGATAGCATCAATACCGAATGAGTTATAAAGGCAACATGAAGGTATGGCACATGCTGCCAATATCCGCCTTCAGTTGAAGGAATTGTATGGCGAACATTTAAGGCAGGCTAGATATTAGGTATCAAATGAGCTCTTTCGATGTCGTATAATGGAAGGCTCTTCAGTTTAAGACCATGGACTAAACTCTATATAGAAGTCATGTTACAATCTTTGCCACTTTCATTTAACTCCTTTGTGGTAAACTTCAACATGCATAAGATAGATACTAGGCTTGCTAAGCTGGTTAACATGTTGAAGACGATTGAATCCACCATGAAAAAAGAAAAGATTGTCCGACTCATTGGCTCTTTATCCCAGTTTAAGACCAAAAAGTCAAACAAATAGAAGAAGAAGGTTTTTTTTCCAAGAAGGCTAAAGGTCTGAAGGCCTCTCATGGAGTAAAAAATAATTCCAAAGCTGAGGACAAGTGCCACTACTATGGCAAGTGAAGGCATTGGAAGAGGAACTATAAGAAATACCTTGTGAGTCTCCAGAAGTGTTCTAGTACGTTCTTTATTGAAGTAGACCTTTCGATTAATGATACTTCTTGGGTATTAAATCCCAACTATGGTGCTCATCTTGGTAATGATTTGCAAGTGATGACAAGAAGTAAGGAGTTGAGTAAGGGAGAGCGGATCCTCAGCTTTGGGAATGGAGCAAAAGTTGCTGCATTGGCCATATGAATTGTTTACTCAGTGTAAGGAGATAGTAGTAGGATAGTTTTAAATTACTATCTTTATGTTCCTAGACTATTTAAGAATATTATCTCTATTTCTATTTTGGATAGAGAAAGTTATTGTATTTCAATAAAGAATAGAATTCCATTTGCTTTCATTCCTCTTTAGTTCATGTTGGAACTTGACAAATGATTTATATATTGTCCAACCTAAAACGAGTATCTTGCATATTCAACAAAGTAATAGATGTAAATTAAATGATCATAGTTCCACATACCTGTGGCATGCTAGACTAGGTCATATCTCTAATAAAATAATCGACAAATTAGATAACTTGCTTGACCTTATGGACTTGCAAGAAATATCGACTAGTGAATCTTACCTAAAGGAAAAGATGATCGAACCACCATTTGTTGGACAAGTGGAGCATGTTGTATATCCTTTGGATTTAATCCTATACGAATGTATGCGGGCTACTAAGTGTTAGTGTATGAGGCAACTACTACTATTTCATTATATTTACTAACGATTACTCTAGGTATGGGTATGTGTATCTTCTTAGATACAAGTCTGAAGCCTTTGAAAAGTTCAAAAACTTTACACATGAAGTCGAGAAATAAACTATTAGAGTAGTGCCCGACACACCAATTAGATTGGGTATCTTTTAAACTCATGTATTTGAAAATAATCTATTTCAAATTATATTAATAAAAATAAGCAATTTTCTTTATATTTAATTGCGTATAGTAATTAGATAAAGTCCCTAAACTAAACTTAGCTATGAGGCATTATCGCGCACTTGATGGTGATCATGGAATATGCCTCTATGGCTTTGGCCTTAAATTAGTTTTGAGTCGAGGTCTTTTTGAGATGGGACATCGAATAATCCAATAGACTCGCACATACAATGCATGCTTACATGAGAAGGATGTCTCGCTCCATGGACATTGGCGTAGTGACGCTAGTGCATGTATACGGGTGCTTGTTAGAGAACAAGTTCACTAAATAGGCCCACTGGAAATTCTTAATTGGAATGTTGTTTGTCAAAATAATATTTTTCATGTTAGAATATGACATGATTAGTCATTAGACTTGAAGCATCATGGTAGCCTTGTACATGTTATGTTTTATTTTGAAGTATCTTCTGATTGCTTGACAACCACAAAGAAGGTACATTAGATGTTGCATTGACATGTATGGAGGTTGATGAGTATTTAAAAAAGAATATGTCACGTTTCTGGTAGAACAAGTGAATCTCTTTTATTTTCATAGTTCATGACTCAGAAGTCCTTGGCCAAGGTAGGATGAATGTTAGACGAGGTTTTCTAATAATTCACCATAAGTCATTACAACTTAAAATAGAACCATAGTTATTGAGTCAATTAGGGTTTCGACTATTAATCCAGCCCTAGACTCAATCAGGAAATTGGATAGCGGAAGGACCTTATGTATATGGTACACATAATTAAAATAGTTTCACTCACTAATTCAAGCAAAACTAGGTAGTCACGACATATTTGCTAGGTATTTTTCATATCTTGTGAGGTTCTTGAAATTAAGGAGTTAATTTCAAGCAGATTAATTAATTGAAATAATTGTTATTCATAAGTTGCAAATGTTGTAGGCCCACTGGTAGTTTAGTTGTGAATCTAAAGGGTCACACAAAATTTAAGATGGAACATTTTGAACTTAAGCATTGATTCAAAGAGTTCAATCCAATTAATTAATTGAGATTAATTAATTGGGACCTAAATTAATTCAAGGAGTTGAACTAATTATTTAATTAAATAATTAGATTATTTAGTTAGATCTAATAAGATTAGAAAGCTCGAATTGGAGTGAAATAATTATTTAATTGTATAGACCATAAAGTAATTTAATTATTAAATTAATTTATTTAATTAAATAATTAAATTATTTAGTTGGTCCTAATTTGATTAGGTGGGCCAGATGGAATTACTTAATCGAATTTAGGCTTGAATAATTAATTAGATTAATTGTAGAATTTATTTTAAGTCCAAGTCCAATTCAAAGAGGTCCACAAGAGTTGTTTGGAAAGGATGGAAGTTCAAGAGCTTGATATTATTGGAAATCTATACATAGTTTTGGAAGATACAAGAGACAGAGTTGAAAATTGGTGGGAGATTTGAAATCAACCAAAAATCTTCCAACCAATAAATGAGAAGGTCAAAAATATTAAGAGTGGGACTCTAGGAATTTTTGACCTCTACTATAAGTATATAAAGGGCCAAAAATTTGAGGAGGAATAATCCTCCAAATTTTTGGCCATTAAGAAAAAAAAAAGAGAGAAAATTACTTTCTTTTTTTCCATCTTTTCTTCAACAAAAAATTATGTCCTTCTTCAAAGTATTAATTGTTTTACCACAAGTTAATACTAAGAATTAACATTCACAAAATATACACTCCAAAACTAGGTTAGTAAAAGAATTCAGATTGCTAGCGGAGTTTGGATTTCATGTTCTTACTCATAGTGTGGATTGCTTTAGAAAGAAGATACTTGGATCCTTGTGAAACAGACTAGGCATGGAAATCGATTGCTTCAAATCCTATGACAACCAGAGTATATTAAAGGTATAAACTGAAACTCTTATTTGTTTTTACAACTATTGGAAATTATAAGATCGTTAAATTCGCATCGGATCCAGGTAATGCTGTAATTGTTATGGCATGTTTATTTTAAAATTTTTATTTTTCTGTTGTGCATACCTTGGGATCAGGCGAACCTCACACAAACTTGTTGAAGTATTAAGATCCGCTCTCTTATCAAGGAGGCGAGTACTTAGGTTCTCAGTTTCTTAGTACTCCGTTTGCAACTTCCCAGCTAAATGGGGTTGTTGAGTTCAGGAACCAAACTTTGTTGAACATGGTTCGGTCCATGATGTGTTTCACTAGATTTCTATTTTATTCTGGAGCTATGCTTTGGAAACAACGACATTTCTATTGAATAGAGCACCAAGTAAGTTGGTGCCCAAAATACCATATGAGATGCGGTGTGGTAAAACCCCTTCTTACAAATACCTTAGGGTATGGGGTTGCCCTGCTTAAGTAGCTAGTGGGAGATAAATTGGATGCTAGATCCACCTTATGCAAAATTGTAGGGTATTCAAAGGAGCTCGTTGGATACTATTTCTATGACCCTTTATGTAACACCCCTTAACCTAACTACAGAGCCTAAACAAGCTGATACAATTAAGTCAAGAAATATTAATTTCTCATCAATATTAGAGTTATGGTTTTAATAAAAATTATCATTTTTAGCTATAAGAGAAAGAACTTGAATCGTTTTAAACACACCATATACATATATCAAAACTGAGTACATCTGTTTACAAAACCATAACAGAGTGGCTTATTTAAAAATAAAATAGGGTTTTCAAAATAAACTACAAAACAGCTCAAAGCATGACATATGAACAAATCTCTATCCGACAGCTCTAGAAACTCAGCCAACCTCTAAACCTATACATTTCCACCTGCATCACATGAATCTAATGAGCTAAAGGCTCAGTAAGGTAAAACTAATGCAATAACAAATAGCATATATACCAATCACATAAATGATTAAATGCAATATTCAATTTAATAACTTTCTTTTATAAATTATTCTTTGGGGCCCTTGAAGTGTGGTACCTAACTAATAGCGATAGATCGTGATTTTCGGAACCTGTTCATAATGAGAGTGTAGTTTGTGTTCTATGAATTCCTATGGATTGAATTCAATTTTTGTAAGTATGAGAGTGTAGAAATTTGGGAGAAACTTAGGAGAATAAGGGCTGGTCATTTTTGAGGTGCTTCCACAAGAAATATAGATAAAAATAATTTCTTTGACCTTTCAAAGAGAGGTAAGTGGAGGGTGATTTTGCATCATGCTTGGTGTCTTCTCATGCTAAAAGCCACGTTCATGGGATAATAAGATGAAAAAAATTGATGCTTTGGTGTTATAATCAAGTGCAATGCGGTTTAGAATGATTTTATGCAACCTAGTCAACCAACTAATCAAATTGCACCATTTTACATACTTTTAGTTCTTAACCAAATGTAACATATTTCAAGTAAATATTTAGGCAATTAATCACTTTATCATATAACTAGTATGGAGCAATACAAATAATTCAATTCATGGCCATTCAACACATCAATCTTCCTTAACTGAGATACCGAGTTTTTCACTGTAAAAAGGCACTTAAGGAATATGTTAAATCAAGAAACAAAAGTTTGATCTCATATTTCATGTACTAATACATGTTAAACATTAACTAGAGCATATAATAACAATTATTCAAGATCGTGTAATCATGTTATTTGTATGTCATAATTCAATAATACACATTGATTAGATGCATATTCATATAAAATGCTTATTATTGGCTATGTAGGAGAGAATTGAGCATTACACTTTAGAATACAAATTATTTGTTTCGAGGAATGCTACTTTCCTAGAGATGGAGCTTCTATAAGATATAAAATGTGAGGTTATAGAACTTGAAAAAAATCATGAAGCACAAAATGCCCCACAAGAGATAGTATAGCAAATACCACCATCAACTAGCATTTCTATCGCATAACCTCCTAGAAGATCTAAAAGGATCTCATGGGCACCTGAGAGGTATAGTCTTTTGTTGGAAAACAACAAAGAGGAGCATGCTTTGGTTAGTGATCCAAGAAATTTTGGAGAAGCGTTTGGCAAGAGGCCATGCAAACTAAAATAAAGTCCATGTACTCTAACAAGGCATGAACCTTAGTAGACTGACCATAAGGTATTGTACATGTTGGCTCAAAATTAGCCTACAAGCGAAAGCTTAGAGCAGATGGAGAGGTAGTGACCTATAAGGTATAACTGGTTGCAAAGGGTTATACCCAAAGACAAGATTGTTAACTATGAGAAAGCTTTCTCACAAGTAGCGATGCTTAAATCCATTAGAATACTGCTTTCCATATCAGCATATTATGACTACGAGAATTACAAATAGATGTGAAGACCGCCTTTCTCAATGGGAATATTGAGGTAGAGATCTATATAATTCAGCTAAAGGGCTTCATATCCGGTAGGAGCAGACAACAGGTTTGTAAACTCCAGAGATACATTTATGGACTCAAGCAAGCTTCCCAAATTTGGAACCTCAAACTTGACAAGGTAATTAAAGTATTTGGTTTTCTCAGGAATTTGGGTAGACCCTGTATGTATAAGAAAATTAGCGGGAACACGATGACATTTGTTATCCTTCACATTAATGATATCATACTCTTTGGGAATGATGTAGGGATGTTATAGTTAATAAAGGCTTAGTTGTCGACTCGATTCTCCATGAAGGATTTGGGAGAAGCATCCCACACTTTAGGGATAAGGATCTATAGAAATAGATAAAAAAAGATGATCGAATTATCCCAATCTATGTACATAGACAAACTGCTAAATAGGTTTAGCATGGAAGAGTCTAAGAGATGATTCTTACCCTTGAGTCGAGGGGTTTCTTTTTCAAATTCAATGTCCCTAAAGACTTTGGAAGAAAGAGAGAATCACTCACACACACATCCGCTATTGGAAGCATTATATATGTTATGTAGCAAGCCTAATATAGCATATGCTCTAAGTATCACGAGCAGATATTAATCTAATCCAGGCGAGGAGCACTGAAAAGCCGTAAAGATAATCTTTAAGGACTTATGAAGGACTAAGGATATCTTCTTAGTTTACAGTAATGGAGAGCTAAAGCTAGAAAGCTTCACAGATTCTAACTTGCAGTCCGATGTAGAACGATTCAAAGTAAGTGTCATAGTTTGTATTCCTACTAAATGGTAGGGCGTTCGGCTAGAAGAGTTCCAAGTAAGAAATGATCATGGATTCTACCACCGAGGCCGAATATATCGCTGCATATGATGCAGTGAAAGAGAGTGTTTGGATGAGGAACTTCATCCAAAAGTTGAGTGTGGTTCTTTTCATTATTGTTTCAGTTATGGTCTACTGTGATAACAAAGGGCTATTGCACAAGCAAAGAAACCAAGATATCATTAAAGATCTAAGCACATTATGAGACGATGCCATTTAATTTGAGAGATCATTGGTAGAGGTGACATTTGAGTGGAGCAAGTATCCTCGATAGAAAATATAACAGATCCATTGATAAAGTCCTTAGTTCAGAAGAGTATTTGAAGGACATCTTGAGAAGATGGGTCTTAGATACATGGGAAATTGGTTCTAGGGCAAGTGGGAGATTGTTAGAGTAGTGCTCAATGAGCTAATTAGTGGCAAGCTTTTATAAACTTGTAAAAATAATCTTATTGATGATGTTTATTAATGAAAAGGTGTTTTATTTATCTTTAATTATCTTAGCAATTAGATAAAGTCCTTAGATCATAAATAGCTATCAAGTAAGGTCGTGCATATGATAGTAATCACGGAACATGCTTCTATGACTTTGATCTTAAACTTATTTTAAGTCAGGGGTTCAATGCGATAGGACAATAATAAGCCTGACAGACTCGTATACAGGAAGCATGCCAGAAAAAAGAATGTCTCATAGCTTAGGCATCGACATGGGGATGCTAGCGCATTTATGTAGATGCTTGTTGGAGAACAAGTACACCGAACTGGCCTACGGGAAATTCTCAATTGGAGGATCATTGTCAACTTTCTTGTGATGTTACGCAAACTCTTCCTCAGTAGCATCCACCTGTAGAGCTGATGGTGGCGTCGCATCGAGGATATAACCTCTTATTTTAGATTGGAGAATAATTTTAAGGTTTCTTTTTTCAGACAACATTATTGGGATCGGTGAGTTTATTGGTGTCAAGAATATGCAAGTAGATTTTAAGCCATTTGTAAATCAAGTATCTACGAAATTACGAGGTAGAAAATAAGCATGAATTTAACAGTTTATTCATTTATAATAATGTTTTTAATCATAAATGTTTCCCACTATTTTATTCAAATCTCATTGCCCTCTTGATGGATATTCATTAAATCATATTCCCTACTAGGCTTAAAGTCCTATTAGTTTTATTTAAAATTAGTGCAGAAAATTCCAAAATTTTAATTCCCAGACAAAAATGCAATTAAACATAATTTTTCATCACATGAAAATTCAGGCATATTTTTGCGTAAACAATCATAATGCATGAACTTAGGTCTAATACCACTATTTGGTTTGCAAAATAATGGGATAGCATACGTAGTGGAAATTTAAAATTTCATATGTATAAAATAGCTAACCTTGGATTTGATATGATTTTCAATTTACGTTTCTAATTGTTTGCTTAATATAATTAAATGACTTAGTTTTATGAGATTATACCTTTCAATAACTCTGGTTGATGAAGGCTATAAAGAAATTCAAAATTTTCAAACTCCACACAAACTCCTTTATTGGAATTTCCTAAGGGTTCGCCTAGAATTCCAAATGTAGCTCCTCTAATGCTATCCATGTTAGAGTAGTGTTCGACGCACCAATTAAATTGAGCATTTTTTTTACTCTTGCACTTTGTAAAAGACAATCTTAGTTCAAACACATTAATAAAAAGCTCATTCTTTATCTTATGATTTGCACTTTATTTCTGAACATTTGATAAAGCCTTAGACCAAAATTAGCTATGGGTATGGTCACATATATGATGGGGATAATAGAACATGCCTATCTGAATTTGGTGTTAAACTAGTTCTGGGTTGAGGGCTTTTTGAGATAGAATATGGAATAGCCCAGTAAGACCTGCACATATGATGTATATGCTTCATTCTATGGGCATCGATGTAGCAATGCTATTACATGTATGTGGGTGCCTGTTAGAGAACATGTACACTAAACTAGCCCACCGGAGATTCTTACTTAGAGATGTTGTCTATCAAAATAAAAATCTCTAAAATACGATAGTACACAATTAGTCTTTAGACTGTAGGCATCATAGTAGCTTTGTGTACACCATGTACCAATTTTATATATCTTCTGATTGCTTGACAATCACAAAGAGGATATGTTGGATGTTGCACTGGCATGCATGGAGGCCCTTGAGTATCCAACATAGAATCCATCACTTCTCAAAGTACAATTGAATTTTCTATGTTTTCATAATTCATATCTCTAGGATCTTGGCCAAGACAGTTGAATTTGGATTCATCATGAGTCAATGGAACTTGAAATGGAATTATAGTTATTGAGTTAATTAGGGTTTCGAATCATAACCCATACCCTAGACTTAATTAGGAGATCAGATGATAGAAGGACCTTACATGTATGGCACTCGTGTTCGAAATGCGTTTGCACACTATTTCACCTAAGACTAGGAGTCATGATATACTTGCTAAGTGTTTTCCATGATTTGTAGGTTCTTAAGAATAAAAAGTTAATATCAAACGGATTAATTAATGAGATTAATTAATTAGAATAAAATATTATTCATAAGTTGCAAATTAAGAATAATCAATATTAGGGAACCATTTCTTAAACCATGAAGTGATTCAATCCAATTAATTAATAGGGATGAATTAATTAAGATTTTAATTTAATTCATGTGTTGAATTAAATATTCAATTAAATAATTAGATTATTTACTTGAACCTAATTTGATTATGAAGCTCAACTGAGTGAAATAATTAATTGATAGGATCAATTAATTAATTTAAAGACTAAATTAATTTAATTATTAAATTAATCTAGCTAATTAAATAATTAGATTATTTAATTAGGCTTGATGAAATTAATTGATTTAATCAATTAATTGAAATTAGGCTTAGTCAATTAATTAGGATAAATTAGTGGACTTTTAATTAGATTAAAGATCCAAGCCCATAATTCATGTAGTCCATTAGTTGAGGTCCATCAAGCTAATCGAAAGACAATAAAAGATGGATGATTGTTTTGCAGTTGTTGGAGGATTTTTAATTGATTGAAGATCAATTAAAATCTTCATCATAACTATCCTTGTGGCCAATTTTTGCTCGTGCTTATTGTGAAAATTTTGTCAATGGTTATCCAAGGAAAGGCCAGAACTTCTACGTAATGTATCTAAATACTAGGTAATATATCTAGACACCTTTTTGGTCATTTCTTGGATACAAAATAGATTTGCAAAAAATCCTGAAAAGAGAGATGCGTTTTTTCAGCCAAGAGAAAAAAAAGAGGGAAAATTCTCTCTAGCTCTCTTCAAACTATTCTCTCCATTTTTTATTCTTTCAAAGAATAATCAAGAATCATTTTTGGTTAATTTGTAAAAACACGATCCTTATTTACCCTTATTGGATTAAGGGTTTTTGTTTCACTTCATAAATAGTTAAAGAAAAATGAATTATCATTACTAGAAAAATAGAAATTTAGTGGTTCTTATCCATTCG
Source organism: Paulownia fortunei (assembly GCA_019321725.1). Taxonomy (NCBI): domain Eukaryota; kingdom Viridiplantae; phylum Streptophyta; class Magnoliopsida; order Lamiales; family Paulowniaceae; genus Paulownia; species Paulownia fortunei. The sequence continues at coordinate 12,430 of JAGSPU010000369.1, read as the reverse complement.
TGTGTACTTTTCTGTAGGGGAGGTACACTTAGACCTTTGTGAATTAATTTTTTGATTCATAGCCGACAATTAGTTGCCACCATCTCCACATCAGTTGGAGTGCTATTAAGTTAAAAATCCTAAACTCTAATTAATTGATTATTTCATTTAAGACTTATATGAACATGATCATTAAAATCATTGCTAACCAAGGGTATATGCTTAAATATGTTTGAGAATGCTTAATTAAATTTTTTATTTCTGCTGCGCTCACTCCGCGGTATAGCAAACCCAATAGTAGTATTAGTGCCATAATTTTACATTTATATAATTAAGTTTCAGTGTTGAACGCATGTATTTAATTATTAAATAATGTTTTACTTTCTTTGGATTGATTGGGATATATGTATGTTGTATCTTAATTGTTAAAATTAAAATGGTAGGAAGAAACAACCACTGTATCACAAACTACCGCCATCTGGCCAAGGGCAAGAGCACTGCCGGCTGAGCGCATGTGCGAGCTACTGCTAGTGTACATTAATCGCTGGCAGCACACCTGCCCAGGCACGATGAATGGTGAAAGTGCTGGCCCAACACACAAGAGTTGCGTGGGTAGAGAGTGTAGGGCGCACGTCGCGTTGGTAGGGTAGATATGGATCTGCTTTTGTGTCCCGTGTGCTACCAAGTTGGGTAGCATGCTACTACACAACGGGCTGTTTGATAGCCCCATTGCATCGGGCTACAAAATTATATTTTTTGAATTTTTTAATTAATTTTTAATTTTCAAATTCTAAAAAATGGTTTTTCAAAGAAAATAAAAAAAGGTTAAATATATCCCAAGTCATGGAAAATGCATTTTTAAAGAGATAGTAAGTTTATATGCTTTAAATTCATTTGAATGTTATGAGCATGTATGGGATGATCATGAGCCATTAGACTAATGTGATTGGATATTTTAATTTTTAAGGATTTAAAATGGGGCCTGCGAGCCTCTTCTTCCCTTCTTATATGTACATTAAAATTTTGTAAAAGGAGTAGTACTAGGTGTTGAGATTTTTTTTATGTATTTGGTGCATAAAAGTGAAATCAAGAAGGAGGCTCATGATCAAGGCCCGTGATTGTATGGTATTCAATGTTGTAATAGAATATGCTCTATTTTGTTTTATTACCGTTAGACTGACCTTATGTCCATTTATGACTCAAATGGACCAAATAAGAATGGTTCATGATCATCTACTTTTAGTATACAGTAGATACATGCTAGGGTTTTTATTTATTACTTTCTTATGTTATGGTTGTGCGCATATGAATATCACATGGATTAAATAAACCAAACAAAAAGGGAAATTAATGAGGTCTTGGCATAAAATGAACCCTACTTAATTTTTCAAATTCAAGTAAAAGAAATTTCAAACAAAATTCGATTTCTGAAACAAAATGGATAAAGTTAGATTAGACCCAATGTTCCAAACCTACCATCAAAAGTAGCATACATGACGATGCTACCGTACCTAATTATTGACCATGAGTTGTGGACTGATTTTATGGAGAAAGCTGTGATCTTTACTAAGCAGGTGATGCCCATGGGATGACTTATTTATACGTTGGCCATGAGTCGTGGGACACTTAGATGCTCCATCTACATTGGGTTTGATAGGTTTTGTTTTACACCAAGTACTATATGGACTCAAAAAATTGGGGTATTTGGGAAGAGGTGAGGCAAAACATCTTGAGGGTTGTATGGAGATACAATTATTAAGGAGTTAACCACCTTTTGATATATTGCATGAGCTCATAAAATTGGGGTGTGTAATATGTCAATTGGACCTCGAGCCTACTAGGAAATATGATTTCCCAATTTCCATTAGGGGAGATGGAATTCTAGAAAAGTAGTATGAGACATTTATAATTAAAGACCATGTTATAAATGAATGTGTTTTTCATTAGTCTAATTATTTTCTGCTATCACTATTTTTGTAGATGTCTACAATGGTCAAAATTCCACTAGCATCCATTTTAGATGCAAACAAATTAACTAGACCAAACTAAGTTGATTGGTTAAGAAATCTAAAAATTATATTACAATCTGAAAAGTGATGCTACATCCTCGATACTCTCATGGGCAAGCCCATCTATGGATGGGACTGAGGAGGAGCTTGTAGAATATCAGCAACAAGTTGATGATGATCTATAGGCGCGATGCTACATGGTGGCAAACATGAGGTATATGCGCATGTGCATGATATCTATGTCCATCTACAAGACTTGTATAGTGAACATACTAGGTAGGCGAGATATCAGATCCCGAAAGAGCTTTTCAGGACCTATATGATAGAGGGATCTTCAATCCATGACCATAGATTGAAGATGATAGGCTTGATAGAAAAGCTCAAGTCCTTTAGAGTTGTTATGGATAACGAACTCTACATGGATCTCATCCTATAGTCTCTGCCTCCATCATTTGACACTTCGTTATCAACTTCAACATGCATAAGATGGAAACTAGCCTTACTGATATGGTTAACATGTTGAAGATGGCTGAGTCCATTATGAAAAAGGACAAGTCGATCATGCTTGTTGGATCCTTTTCCATCTCAAACGCTGCAAAACCCAAGAAGTAGAAGGGGAATGAGAAGGGTTCCTCGAAGCCCAATAAGATGAAGGCAATAGGTGGGGTCTCAAAAGGTTTTAATAAGGCTAATGACAAATGCCATTACTGCATAAAACCTGGGCATTAGAAGAAGAACTATAAGGAGTACCTTGCGAGCTTGAAGAGTTCATGTATTTATTTTGTTAAAGTTAACTTATCTATTAATGATGCTTCTTGGTATTAGATAGCTGGTGTGGCTTATATCTATGTAATGATTTATAGGTGATGACGGGAAGCAGGAGGCTAAGTAGAGGTGATACAATTCTATGCAAGGGGAATGGAGCAAAGGTTGTTGCATTAGCCATTGGAAATGGCAATGTAATAGTTTTAAACAATTATTTATATATTTTGAATTTGATGAAGAACATTATTTCTATTCCTGTTTTGGATAGAGAAGGTTTCAAATTTATTATTAAAGATGGAAAATGTTCCATTTTTAAAGGTTCTTCATTAATCTTTTTTTGTTCATTATCGAATGGTTTATATACTATTGCTCCTAAAAACCCCATTCTCCATATTCAACAAAGTTAAAAAAAATAGATGATCAAAATTCCCTAATGTTTTGGCATGTTAGGTTAGTTCACATTTCTGAAAAGAGGATTTACAATTTTGCATAATTAGTTGACCTTAGGGGCGAGCAAGGACTACCATGTGAATCTTGTCTTAAAAAAAATGGTCAAATCTCCATTTGTTGGACAAATAGAGCGAGCTAAGAATCTGTTGGATCTGATCCAAACAGATGTTTGTGGGCCGCTAAGTGTTAGTGCCCAAGGGAACTATCACTACTTTATAAACTTTACCGATAACTTCTCTAGGTATGGTTATCTGCACCTTTTGTGGTCAAGTCTGAAGTTTTTGAAAGGTTCAAGGAACTTAGAAGTGAAGAGAGAAATAAATTGGGTTAAGTATCAATGGTCTTCAATATGATCGAGGAGGTGAATACTTAAAGCTCAAAGTTTTTTGATTATCTAAAAGAGAATATGATTCTCTCACAATAGACTCCTCCTTGTTGGACATGGTTCGATCGATGATGAGATTCACTGGTTTATCTCTTTCATTCTGGGGCTATGTCTTTGAAACAACATCATATCTCTTAAATAGAGTGCTATGAAAATTTGTGTCCACGATAGTATATGAGATATGGTGTGGTAAATCACCCTTTTACAAATACCTTAGGGGATGGGGGTATGTTGCTCATGTGAAGCAGCAAGTGGAAGATAAATTGAATATGAGATCCAATTTATGCAAGTTCGTGGGGTATCCAAAGGAGTCAACTTGATACTACTTCTATGACTCCTTAAAAAAAAGGTTTTTTATTTCGGGGAATGCCACTTTCTTAGAGGAGGAATTTCTATTGGATATAAATGGCAAAGTCGTGGAACTTGAAGAAGTTCAAGAACCACAAGACGTCCCAACAGATGTAATGATGGACCAACCGGCTAAAGCTGGGCCTTGTAACACATAACCTCTTAGAAGATGTGAAAGGATCTCAAAGCCACCTGAGAGATATGGTTTTTTATTAGAGAACAACGTTGAAGGTCTAGTCTCCCTTTGGATAGTGATCCATGGACTTATGGAGAAGCAATGTCTGATATGGACTAAAAAATTTGACAAGATGCTATGCAATCGAAGATGGACTCTATGTATTCCAACAAGGTATGAACCTTGGTGGACCCACCATAAGGAATAGTTCCCTTTGGCTACAAATAGATCTACAAGTGGAAGCTTGGAGTAAATGGAGATGTGGTGACTTACAAAACACGACTAGTTGTGAAGGTTATACTCTAAAGCAAGGAACTAATTATGAGAAAACCTTTTCACCATTACGATGCTTAAATCCATCCGAGTACTGCTTGCTATATCAGTATATTATGACTATGTGATATGCCAAATAGATGTGAACATCGCCTTCCTTAAGGAGAGCATTAAGGAAGATATTTATCTTTTCATATCACTATCTAATGAGAGAACCTCCTCATTATTCTCTAACAAAAAACCATACCTCTCAGGTGGCATTGAGATCCTTTCGAATATCCTAAGAGATTATGTGTTAGAAGGCCCAACCTTAGTTGGTTGGTCCATTACTGTGTCTATTATGACATCTTATGATTTTTGAATTTTTTTAAGTTCCACGACTTTGCCATTTCTATCCAACAAAAACTTCTTCTATAAAAAAATGGCATTCCTTGAAACAAACACCCTTTATTTTGAGTAGTCGTAGAAGTAATATCTAATAGATTCTTTAGATACCCCACAAACTTGCAAAAATTGGATCTCATATGTAATTTATCTCCCACTTGGTGCTTCACATAAGCAACACACCCTCATACCCTAACGTATTTATAGGAGGGTAGTTTCCCACACCCCATCTCATATGGTATTTTAGGCACCGACTTTATTGACACTCTATTCAATAGATATGCCGCCAATTCTAGGACATAGACCCATAATGAAAGAGAAAGTCCAGTGAAACTCATCATCAATCGAACCAAGTCTAACAGAGTTCCTTCGCTCTAAAACTCAATTGAGTTGGAGTGGTAGGAGGAGTCCACATAGAGAGAATCTAATTCTCTTTTAGATAATCAAGAAACTTTGTGCTGAAGTATTCACCTCCTTAATTTGATTGAAGAGCTTTAATACTTAGCCTAGTCTATTTCTCCACTTCGCATTTGAATTCTTTGAACTTTTCAAAAGCTTCGACTTTGTACCTCATTAGGTACACATAACCATACCTAGAATAATCATTGGTAAAGATTGTGAATTAATAATAGTTTTCTCGAGCACTAACACTTAGTAGCCCACATATATATGTACAAATCAAACCTAACAGATGTTTAGCTCGCTCCACTTATCAAACAAATAGAGATTTGGTAGGGCTTACTCGACTCTAAGGTAAAGAAATTATGCCAACTTATGGATTCTCATCTTAGAAATATGACCCAATCATGTATGATATAGAGTTAGGGAACTATGAGAGTTAAAGTATATAAAGCATTCATCAATATGCAAGAAAAGATCAATGTAGAACATCTAGAAATGGAACATTTTCCATTCTCAAATAAAAACCTATAGCATTCTCCATCCAAAATATTATAGTTTTATTCTTGTTAATATTATAGCTTTATTAATATTTTGTGTTAGGGAATCAACGAACAAAAAGAGATCAAAAAGACCCAAAATAAAACTGAAGAAGACAATATGTTTCGTGAGAAAGTTGGGAGATAATATTTTATTGGATTAAAGAAGCATCACAATTAGAAGAAAATGGTCATTTTTGCCTAAGTTCATCATGTGTAGATCAAAATATAAGTAAGAAATCACTTAAACTTTGCAAGTGATTGTTGGACTTGTATTAAATTAAAAATAAGTATGTTTCCAAACTTGTGCAATTTTTGTATTTTGGGCATAACTCCATGCTCAGAAGCCCTATGGACTTGAGTCTTACTTTATTTGAAAGCAAAGAGATAAAACTACGATTTCTGCTGGAAGTTTAGCCTAATTCAGCCTTGATTATAGCAAAAAAATTATCCAAGTGTGTACATTGGAAATGATCTATTTATGCTGACACATCTATTAAATCAAGCATAACATTCCCCTAGTGGTTGGAATTAGGTGATTCAAATTGGAAAATTAAGCTAATAGACAACTCTACAACTTTTGTGTTGATCACTTTTCCAAATTCAAGTGATTACATGGAGAAAAATATGTGAAAAAAATTAGATCTAAAAAGGACTTGTGAATTTAGAGCACATTTGGAGTTAATTTGGAGCTAGAAATTTACGCACTCTTCTACTATAAATAAGGGTTGTTAGATGTCATTCAAGACATATAAAAATCCTTAGAATGGGAAAGAAAGTTTTATTGTTGTCTTTCTTTAGACTAAGTTTTCTAGTAGCAATGTAAGTTTTATAGTAATAATAGAAACAATTTTTCTACTTTTTCTTCTATTTTTAGTCTTTTTTACTTTTATTATGTCTCTTTAAATTTCATTTAGCTGAGGAGAAAGGGTGAATGTAACACCCCTTAACCTAACTGCAGAGCCTAAACAAGCTGATACAGTTAAGTCAAGAAATGTTAATTTTTCATCATTACTAGAGTTATGATTTTTAATAAAAATTCCCATTTTTAGTTATAAGAGAAAGGATTTGAATCATTTTAAACACACCATATACATATATCAAAACTGAGTACATCTGTTTACAAAACCATAACAGAGCGACTTATTTAAAAACAAAACAGAGTTTTCAAAATAAACTACAAAATAGGTCGAAGCATGGCATATGAATAAATCTCTGTCCGGCCGCTCTAGAGACTCAGTCAACCTCTAAACCTGTACATTTTCACCTGCATCACATGAATCTAATGAGCTAAAGGCTCAGTAAGGTGAAACTGATGTAATAACAAATAGCGTACATACAAATCACATAAATGATTAAAGGCAATATTCAATTTAATAACTTTCTTTCATAAATTATTCTTTAGGGCCCTTGAAGTATGGTACCTAATTAAATAGCGATAGACCATGGTTTTCGGAATCTATTCATAATGATTGGCCAATAAGAGAAATAATACGGGGTTTCCATACTTAATCTTTCAACCTCAGGTATTACCCGTATTCTATCTCATTCATTGTGGCTTTCCTATATTAATTTTTGAACCTCAAGTATTTGCCACCATTTGTTGGGTCCGCCGGTCCCTCCCGCGTCCCTTGTCTACCCGACCATCAATCAAGTACCATACTTCTTTTTCAAAAATATCATTATATCCTTAATAATATCATGCTTCATAAACCATAACATTACATCATTTCACAAATAATAACAATCACATTAAAATATGAACAATATTATATGATTCTTATGATACAGCAAATGAAAGCTTCAACTTACCTCAAGTCCACTTTGTGCTAAGTGAAAAGGCCAATCTCTTTGGAAGATAGGATGTGTTAAAGGCCTAATATAATCAAATCATGTACCATTTAATATGCTTTTTATAAATCATTTAGTCTATTCTAGTTAAAGTTTATATACACTTTTCAATCTTTTGTAAAGAATTACATATCAATTACATAACCTTAAAAATAATGCATACTCCATATTTTACTACTAATTCAAGACATTAAACATTAGGGCATCCATTAAATAACTAATAATTCAAACATAATTATTAGGGCAGCCCCTGAAACATGAACACAATTCGAATTAAAATGACGTAAACTTGATTCTAACTTAAATTGATTCTAACCTTCAATTAAGCAAACTAATTGCTATTGTTTTCAATCATTCAAAGAAACTTACAAACACAATATAAGCATTACAAAATCAATAGAAACAAGTAAATTAAACAATTTCACAAGACTATCAATTTTGCTAAAAAATTAGCTTAACTAGCTTGGTTTTGGCTTCAAGTGTAACTTACTTAAGTTTTCAATCATACAAAATTATACTAAAACATGTAACCATACAAGATACTACAAATTCATCATAAGAAATATTGAAAAAGAATATACCTTGATTAAGTTGGATTTAAGCTTCAAAATCAACGGTTTTCAAGCTTAAAAGGATGGAAACTTGTTCTAGCTTGTGTTCTATGGATTCCTATGGATTGAATTCAATTTTTGTGAGTATGAGAGTGTAGAAATTTGGGATAAACTTAGGAGAATAAGGGCTGGTCATTTTTGAGGTGCTTCTACAAGAAATATGGATGAAAATGATTTCTTTGACCTTTCAAAGAGAGGTAAGTGGAGGGTGATGATTGGTTGCATCATGCTTGGTGTCTTCTCATGCCAAAAGCCACGTTCATGGGCTAAGGAGATGACAAAAATTGATGCTTTGGTGTTATAATCACGTGCAATGCGGTTTAGAATGGTTTTATGCAACCTAGTCAACCAACCAATCAAGTTGCACCATTGTGCATACTTTTAGTTCTTAGCCAAATGTAACATATTTCAAGTAAATATTTAGGCAACTAATCACTTTAGCATATAACTAGTATGGAGCAATACAAATAATTCATTTCATGGCCGTTCCATACATCAATCTTTCTTAATCGAGATACCGAGCTTTTCACTGCAAAAAGGCACTTAAGGAATATGTTAAATCAAGAAATGAAAGTTTGATCTCATATTTCATGTACTAATGCATGTTAAATCATAACTGAAGCATATAATAATAATTATTCATGTTCGTGCAATCATGCTATTTGTATGCCATAATTCAATAATGCACATAGATTAGATGCATATTCATGCAAAATGCTTATTATTGGCTATGTAGGAGAGAATTGAGAATTGGGCATTACAGTGAACCTCTTGATGGAGGAAGAGAAACAATTATAAAAGTGCATAATGTTCAGGTGTATTGTATTATTATTTTCATTTTTGATTGAAACCGTCATTATTTTGTAGTGATTCTTGATTTATCTATCTCCAATCGCACAAGAAATATTTGGGTTCATTTAGCTTATTGTACGATTCTACCTCGCCAACTGCTAATGTGAAACCTTGATTTGTTTTAGATAAAGGTGTGTGTGCATAAATCCTTGATCCCATAAAAAAGTGTTTGCATTAAAACCTTTCTTGTTTTAAAGTGATTCTTGATTTATATATCTACAATGGCACAACAAATACTTTGGTTCATTTATCTTATTGTATGGTTCAGCCCCACTAACTGCTAATGTGAAACCTTGATTTGTTGTAGACAAATGTGTGCATAAATACTTGATCCTATAAAAAAATATTAGTGTTAAGAGATACTTTGAAAACAGTAAGACAATATCATGATTACCTTAATGCATGAGCTATTTGATAACATCTTCCCATTGAAACCTTCATTATGTATGGATTCTAATTGTGGCATTTAAAACAGGTAAAAGGAATAAATAATTGTTCTTTTATCTAAACTCAAGAGTGAATCCCTAATCTTCAGTACCTTTATTACTTTGATTTCTTAATTATAACATAAATTTTTTTTATAATCTAAACTATATTCAGCCTATCTTTTAAGAAATATAAACTCTAAAACTTCAAACATCTTCTCCGTGGATCGACCTCGGACTCCCAAAAAATTTAATACTTGACATAACCTGTACTTGGGATTGCAACCTTAAAGTGGTAGCATGTTTTTGGCGCTGTAGCCGGGGAAGGCAAGGTAAGTATTCAAGTTTGTAAATATTATGTGTTATATTCTTTATATGTTCATATGATACCGTAGTCATAATTCTTGTTGTTTAGTTAGAAATAGTTTTGAAACTCTATTTGAAAATCTGTTTTAGTCACCTTCACATACTTCCACCATGACAGAAAATAAAAGTGTCCAGAATGATAATAAAAATCAACAGGTACGTAACATTGTTATTACTTGCAACCTCCTTGAAATTCCTCTCCTTCTTGTTTTATTTTTCCTCTCAATAAAAATAACTTTCGATTCAAGCCAGGTATGATCCCTTTACTTTCTAATTTTTATGGTTTAGACTCTGAAAGCACTTACTTGCATCTGAAAGAATTTGATGAAGTATGTGCCACTTTTGAAAATCAAACTTGTGCAAATGAGATTGTCAAGCTCAAATAATTTTCTTTTTCTTTAAAATATAAAGAAAAAACTTGGCTTAACTCTTTAAAACCAAGGCCAGTTGGCACTTGGCAAGAAATGCAAGCTGGATTTTTAAAAAAGTTCTTTCCAACTCATAAAACTAATGTTTTCAAAAGATAAATTCAATTTTTTTCTCAAAATTCAAATGAAGCTTTCTTTCAATGTTGGGAAAGATTTAAAGATTTGTTGAATTCATGCCTATATCATGGTTTTAAAAAATGGCACTTAATTAGTTTCCTTTTTGAAGGTTTAACTCCTAAAACAAAATAATTTCTTGAAACAATGTGTAATGGTGAGTTTCTTGAGAAAGAACCTGATAAGGCCCTTGAATATTTAGACCATTTGGTAGAAAACTCTCGATAATGGCATAGTGTTAATTCTTCCAAAGGTATTAGATCTAATCTTGCTAATAGTAATAAAGAAAGATGTTACCTTAGTTAAGAAGATGGTCTAAATGTTAGGATTGGTAGATTAACAAAAATAGTTGAGGTCATGGAACTTAAAAAAGTAAAGAAAATCAGATATGTGCAAGATTAAGAAGTTTATAGCATTTGTGAACTTGTTAGACACTCCACCAATGGATGCCCAAATATTATAGCATAAGCAAATGTCATGAACACATTTAAAAAGCCTTTTTATTCTCCATATTTTGAAACTCACAATCCACAACAGAGAAATCATCTCAATTTAGTTGGTGAGATGAGAGTCGTGCCTAACCGCTACATTCACAAAAGCCACCAAACTTCCCTTCTTATCTAGCTCTACATACAATAACCCTTGAGGAAACTTTGTAAGAATTTATACATGAACAAACAAACATCAATAATCAGTCTTCACAAGCCATCAATGAGATCAAAAGCATACTTTCAACACTGGAAACTTCTTTGCATACTTATGAAAAAGGTAAATTTCTAGTTCAATCTCAATCTAATCCTTCCACTCAATGTTTCTTCTTCAGGTGAAAATTCTACCAAGGAGGCTAATTCAGTCAGAACTCTTCATAATGGAAAAGTTGTTGACAAGACTATTCATTCCACGGGAAAGGTTTTTAATCCACCTTCAGAAAGGAAGAATAGAAATAGTCTTGACGATAAAGGTAAGTTTAATGAAGGTGAGTTTGAAGATGATGAAAAAGAAAAATTCTCACCTCTAGCTCCTTTTCCTCAAAGATTGCAACTGAATCAAAAGTAGAACTCAAATTCTGAATCTTTGAAGTTTTTAAATAAGTCAATATTAATATTTCATTATTGGATGCAATCAAGAAAGTTCCACCTTATGCCAAATTTTTGAAAGATTTGTGTATAATCAAAAGAAAATATCATGTACAAAAAAGGCATTTTTAATTAAAAGTGTTGGTTCAATCAATCAACAATTTACTCCACATATATACCATAGAAAACACTAGAATAGAGTGTGTTTTGCTTGATCTTGGTGCTAGTGTAAATCTTTTACCTTTCTCAATTTATGAACAGTTATGTTTTGGAAATGAAACAACTTTTGTTATACTCCAACTAACTGACCGTTCCATTAAAGTTTCAAAAGGAGTAGTAGAAGATGTATTGGTACAAATTGATAAGTTTTACTTTTCAGTTTGTTTCATTATTTTGGACACAAAGCTTGTTGCATATACGCGTATACAGATTCCTATCATTTTGAGTCGTCCTTTTCTTGCAACTTCAAATGCTCTGATTAATTATTGGAATGGTATTTGAAGTTATCTTTTGGAAATATGACTTTGGAACTAAATATATTTAATGTTTGTAAGTAACGTGTAGAAGATGTCGAAGTACATAAAGTGGATTCAATTGGAAAACTTGTTCACGAATAATTTACTTTTACTAATTTATTTGATCCTCTGGAAACTTGTTTCGAAAGTGAAAGTATTTGTAAAAAGACACTCTAATACTCTCTGAATTTTTGTAGGTACAAGAAAAATATTTTTGGAAGCCAAGGTTTGAAGAAATTTCATCATCAATAGTACACTCTATTCCATCAACTATTAAAGCTCCCATTATTGATTTGAAACCTTTCTCATTTGATTTGAAATACTCCTATTTGTGTAAGAATGAGACTCTTCCAATAATAATTTCTTCAAAACTTGATGCATCCCAAGAAGGTAAGTTGATCGAAACTCTGAAAATGCATAAGAATGCTTTAGGATGGATTATTGCTGATATTAAAGGTACTAGTCCTTCAATTTGCACATATAACA